>JADDOH010011525.1:0-91329 GCA_016648135.1 Agrypnia vestita | reverse complement strand
CTTAATTGTACCCTTATCATTCGTATTCTATCAAGGCAAGATTATAATTGAGAGAGGGAAGAAAACCGCAGAAAGACAACCCTTAAGCTAGGAGTTCAAAATATAAATCCCTTCCCCTCCCTTCTCTCCACCACCTCTCGACCAGACTCTCGGCCCCCAAAGCCAACATCACTTATATTTATAAGCATTTGAACTCCATTGGTACTGGAAGCTATTTCAAGCATATTAATAGATGTTCTGCGGTGGAACTTGACTTAACTAGACATAATTTTTTGTGAAATTATTATTATTTAAATAATTATTAACGCGTGGTTATTAAATTTATAATATTGGCTAATTTTAACCATAAATCTGAATCATCATAGCGTACATCTCTCTTTCGCCATTTTAGAAGACGAGCTAATTGTTCGAGACTTACTCATGTTTTAGCATCATGCTTCTACAGCGCGAATTGTTGCTCTATTTTCCGCAAATCAAGGCTTAGACCCTGAGGCTCCTATCATACCTTGACCTCTCACTCTCCATCCGGGTATGTATTGGGTGTAACTAAAAAAAAATGTTTTTTTGAAATAGAAGATTTTTTTGCCCTATCCATTTGATGGATGGTGGCCAGAATATCTATCTTAGTAGAATCGCTGTTTCAGGTTTAAACGGGTCTACCAATTGGAGTGCCCGTAAAACGGAATCAAAGAGAAGAACGAATTTTTGAGTGCGGGCCGTACGTAGCTTACATTTTTCGTGTACGGCATTTTTACTTCGATAGTAAATATTTTTACAAATATAGATTTACAACTATTGAAAACCTCAACATCCAAGTCAGTCCCTCATGACTGAGGGTCGTAATCTTCATGACCTCCCACCCTTTTGACTATTCTCTTCCATCTTTCCCGGCATCCTGCAAATCCTAGTCTATAGTACCTGTAGTTTTTTCCATTTGGTCGTTCCAACAAGTGGGCGAACATTCTATTCCCCTTTAGCCCTCAACGTGGCTCACTTCAACAATCTTCTTTTCAGGAAAAATGTCAAAAAAATTGGAAAATTCGTCTCAGACAAGTAGTTAAGAGTCTCTTCTTGATTTTGAGTTCTTGTAAAATGTGTGCATGTGCGTCTCACTGTCTATGGTATATGCAACATGCATCTCCAATATCACATCTCCAAGGCATCGATCCTCCGTCTTTATTTTGCTTTTACAGGCTACCAAACACCTTATAGGCCTGGCTTTGATTGTTTTCCATACTTGGGTTGTGTTGTGTCGAGAGATAGTATGCGTGTTGTGTCGAGAGATAGTACGCGTGCGTGAGTTGAACGAAGAATCATGTCCATCTGTTAAGAGAAATGAATAATATTAGGCATCAATGTTTATGTTTGAATGTTCTCGCATTTATATATGTGATAAGTAAGTGCAGGACAGATGGAGATACAGAATAGCAAGAAATACTCACGATTTACAACGGTCGGTTTATTGATTGCAATAAGGTTACAATAAGGGTTTGTCGTGTAGTGCAATAGACAGTACTGGTAACGGCTAAGGCGGTCAGCGAAAGAGTGTCTGCTCGGGCCGCGGGCGGCCGGTACCTCGATGGCCGCGGCGATCTCCCATTGGTGGCGATGATGAAGTTCGCCTCGAGCGGCGATTAGTTGCTTTTCTACATCCGAGGGACTAGAGTCGCGGCAGTTCTTTTGGACATTTTTTCATATCAAGGCTGGATATACAACTTTTAGCCAAACATATTCGTCATTTGACTTCTAGTTTGCAATAATTATAGATCTGAGATAATGTCCTTGACGATTTTATGATTTGGAGGTACACTACTGTAAAATTCAATTTTAGTGCTTTTCTTACTTGCTTTCATGCATTCCAAACACTGAAGGATTCCCTGAGTAGAAACGTACTTCTTCCTCATCACACTACACATTGATGATCACCATCATTGACCAACTCTGTCAGAAGTTCGTTTTAGCTTGTTTTTCGTTCACCTAACGTAATTAAAATAAATAATAATGAATGTAACCAAAGGAAGGTATTTTGTAAAGATAATTTTTAAGGATTTAAATTTGTACCAAAAAATGTTATCATTTTTGGGAAGGGATAATAGGGTAACTTTTTTGAGTAATTGAGCAATTAAGGGAGGGACTAACCTTTGCAGGGATTACAAAGTTAAAAGCAGAACGACACGAGATTAATTCAATTCAATTAAAAATTTTGATTGGGGTATTGACGCAGATGTCTGGATTTATCACAGGAACAAGGGAGTAAGGAATAAATCAAGGTTGTGTGGGAAGCGAGCAGGAATAATCGCTGGGTACCAGGGGCTTAGTGTTAATCAATTTCTTGTACCTGACCACCTTTTTCATGGTCTTAAGAAGCAGGACTGAATTATAAATATATTTATTTTTCAATTAATGTATATTATGGATGTCTCACAGAGACGAAATTGTATTTTATTATTATTATTGGAAAGTAGGTATAGAAGACATTTATGGTGTATATCGGACTTACGACCGATCGTATGGTAGGCTTAAGTGATCACTTTACACATATGTAACGTTCGCCATTTCCACCATGATAGAATATACCATGTCTTACTAATTTTTGAAAGTTGTATATATTTGGATTATATGACACACATCACGTACGTGTTGTAACAACCTATTATACCGGCCTGTGACAGCCATTTTTCTTCCCCCTAAATCCCCACAGATGTCGCTAATTATTATTATTTTTTTTTTTTTTTTTTTTTGATATCGTTAATTTCGATCGATATACACCATAAAATGACTTCTATACATACTTTCCCATAATAATAATAATAAAATACAGTTTCGTCCCTGTAAGACATCCATAATATACATTAATTGATTAATGATGTCTCTGTGACAAGAAATCCAGTACTACCGTTCTGAAAGATTTGAACAAACTCAAAAATATTCTGAACGAAACTAGTTGGTTTAAACTCAATAAAGTGGTGTAAAACAAAAAGTTATTTTATTTAAAGATAATTAAATATTTTTAATAATCCAAGTTCAGAGCAGTTTGAAAAACGGCGATGTAAAGAAAAACACGCGTTCCGAACCGTCTCGGTGAAAATTGACTGGTCATTAATTTGGGTGTTTTATTGTGTTATTTGTAGCCGCTAAGCAGCAGGCAATAATGACGGGGGAATTACTGTAATTCCCAGGGAATTGAATAATTCCTCTGATCGGCCTGTCAGCTCGGACACTGCGCGCCCGTAATAATGTGCGATTAGTTTGTCCGTAATGTTCTGCTTGCGCTGGCCATAATAATGTTCGTAAACAAACAGAACACGTTTTTTGTATAAACCGTGTAATATGATAATTGTACGTTAGACGTTTTTAAATAAATATTATGCGAGTTTTTTATTTTCTATTATTTGTCCAATTGGCAAGTAAATAACTGTCTGCATTTTTGAGTGCCGGTTGTATCAATTTAGTTAATAGTAATATTTTTTTTAATTTCTTTTTTTTAATGCACTTTATTTTATTTATTTATTTCAAATTTTTACATTTAAATTATTGAAGATGTAATAGATACAACTTAGTAATATATAAGAGTATAAATAAACAGTACTTATCAATTATCGAACACGTTAACTTATATCCTAACATTTATATCCTAAAACTTATAATATATTTCAAATATAAATAATTTAGAAAGATTACATAATAATAACAAAAGTAAATAAAACATATTAATATAAGTGTATATTAAATGAGTAATAGTAAATGAAAACATAATATAGTGGAGACCATATTAAATAAAAACATATTGAGTTAAGTTGAGCTTTGGTTATGAGATTGAATTTGTGCTATAAATTATTATAATTACTGAACTCGATAAATCGAAGTAAGTTGAGATTGAATTTGTGCTATAAATTATTTTAATTACATAAATAATGCCACTTTACTTTCAGATGATTGTCAAAGCAAATTGACAGTTAGAATACACACAAAAGAGTTAGTATCAGTGTCGTTTCTGTAAATGACGTGCATGCAATTCTCACCAAAAATGAGGTTTTTTGAAGAGACGCGCTATTATATAAAAAAATTACTTGCCTATATATAACTCGCAGGCGTAAAGATATCGCGAATATAATACGGATTCAATAGAAAAATATTCAGTTCAGTGATATTCTCTTACAGATATAAGAAACGATTTGATACGTCAAATAGGAGAAGCATTGATATGAGGTTGTATACAGAAGCAGCAAAAAAAACAATAGTCGCAAAACTCTAAAAGTAGCCACAAATTACGCATAAAATTTTAAATCTTCCATGACATAGATTATTTAATTAATATATAACTATTAATATTTAATTAATAGTTAAATATATACTGGTGTATAAATGGAGTTCCAAATTATAAATAATGATTATCGGGCGTATTCTAGTGTATTTGTTAAGTAATTCGGAAGAATATAATATATACATTAAAAAGGATATTGCTTAATAATGCATTTTATAAATATAGAGGTATCATTACCAGCTGCGAAAATCTATGTATACTAACTATTTCATGAAAAAAGACTACAGATTAAACATAGTCCTACTTAAAAACTACTTAAACATAGTCCCTTCAATTATATGAATGATTCGTATTTGGAACATACATATATTCAACTTTAAAAATTTTTATATTGTGTGGATGTTCTTACGGTGGAATTGGTGAACGTTGCACTGTGTAGAGTGATCACTTAAGCCAGCTCAAACAAGTTGCAAGCCTTGCTCCACCGTATAAAAAGGCTTCCATACGCGTTGCCCATATTCATAGCTTCGTCTCTTTGAATTTTTTTATAATTTATCTTAATTAAATAAGTAATTTAAACCAAATTAATTAATCAATTAGAAAGAATTTATTAATTAATTTGGTTTATTTGGAAATTATTATTAGGAATAAATCAAAAAAATCATATCCACGAAAAAATATTAAAAAGATTCGAACCACGGATCTCCTTCCTACCCAGAGCAGGCGCGTTATCCAATTACGCTAGTTATTTTTCTCTATTTTTTTTTAAATTTTATTTTCTCCAATTTCATTTCTTTACCGGGAATTCCATGAAGTTAGATACGGACAGGCAGAAAACGAAATTATTATATTTATATTAAGAGCGGAGCTTATCTAAGACGCGAATCATTAATTTAAAAAAAATATATATTTGCAGACAAACTCGACCCAATCGACAATGATCAGTGTAGATTTTTACAAGTCAATACTCTGAGCGTCACTAATATGTAATTTAGTCTTTATTTTAGTTTTTAAGTATAACTAACTTCTACCGCGCGTACATGAGTAGGTACACGTAGATTTTTTTTCTATAGTGCCATACACCGCAAACACGCAAATAAATAAATAAATGGCGTTCTGTCCCCTCAGCCAACCCCTGCGGGGAAACGGCGTAATGGTTAGTTAGTTTTAGTTAGTTTGTTATCCACGGTCGAGCCGACAATCCAGCAACCCTTAGCTCGCCCGGATGTATCGCGTATTATTGATACGAACAGAACTTTAAAATGAATCAATTTAACTTTTGCCAACTTCGTTAACACCCCCAGGACGCGCCCACAGAGCCGAGGAGCGAGCTGGTGACGTCGTAAAGTGGCTGTAACGGATTTCTCCCGCCTCGTTATCCGTTGAACGTAATTTTCTGCCAGCTCCAATCCGTTATACGCCATCCGTTAGTTCGTTAATCGCTTTCATCCGCCGCGCGTCACACCGGATGTGCACCGGTAGGTAGGTACCTAACTAACCATTCTATGGAATAATAACTGAATGTGAAAATTTTGTAAATGTTTATACAATATATTATCAATTTACTTATTTAAATGTTTCGCGGAGATTCTGGGTTCGATTCGCAGTGCGATCACAATATCTATATTCTCGAAGGAAGCAAACAGTTGGTGGGGTGACCTTATAATTAAATGAATAAAAATAACTATGTTTATCTTTTTTTTTATTTCAAAAAAATCCTTGTTAACAATATATAGGTACTAAATAATATTTTAACAATAGAAATATAAGATAAGATTACACAATTTTTTTTTATTGTTAGATTTGTGGATTATGCCACTCTACTAAGCTACGCCTGTCCCAGAGTGGCGTTATAGAACACAATTATAATATTTTTTTGAATTCGTCAATAATATTTGTTTTCATAAGGTAATAATTATGTATCTACAAAGTATCAAGTGCGATGTTAGTGATAGGTTGAGTGAGTCATAAGTCCAAGTGTAAATATGTGTAGAATATCACCACTATGTTTGTTGTGGATTCCGACAAAGTTTCGCTACGACCGTAGCTTCTTCAGGGTAAAATCTTAACTGGCTAAACATTCAAAAATTGTGTGCTTATATACTAGTCATACATCATTAAATATATTCCCCATCATTATCATCATCATTGTCATCATTAAATATGTTCCCCCTTAATAGTAATATTCCCTGCGCACACCCACCCAACAATAGTATACACCCACCCCCACTATTGGCACTCCATCCTTTCACGCTGATGTATGACTAATGATATAAGCACATAATTTTTTAATATTTAGTCAGTTAAAATTTTACCCTGAAGAAGCTACGGTCGTAGCGAAACATATCTATCAAAGAATCAACAACAAATATAGTGGTGTTCAACCAAGTTATTTTTATTAATCTAATTACAATATCTGTATTTCATTTGCTCCAAAAACGATGTTTGTGGTGCACACCCTGTCATAATCAAAAAACAGCAAAAAAATTGCGAAATCATACGAAGTAGCGAGATTGTTTTAAAATACATATTTAATATGTATTTTAAAATAATATGTTGAATAATATTTATATACTCGTATGTATTTGAAAATTATCTGTGCATCTCGCTAATTTTTTTTGATACTGGCTATTGCCAGCGTCCGCTTTATATCGTTTTTAAAAATTTATTAATATTTTACCAGTAATAGAGTACAAATATAATATAATATAGTATATAATATGTTTTTTTTAATAGTACTTTTTTAAATATAACGGAAGAACAGTGTGGACGTAGGAATTCCAGGTGTTAATATTTTGTTTATCTAATTTGTCTAATTGTTCAATTCTTTTGTTTACTGTCTAATAGCATTCATTATAACGGTTGGATATTATTTCATATTTTTGTCACACTCCCAAACTTGTTTGTAATTGGTTAAGCTATGTTACGGCCGCCAATGTTGCGCGAATGATGCGACTAGATTCAAAATCATCAACCAGTAATGAAAGATTTAAATTGTGCGTCATCATCATCACCATAATCCATTTTATATCCACTGCTGGATGGGGGCCTCCTTAAATGTCCACAATTTGATATTTCTTTAGTCTAGATGATTTTAGGAAGGCCTGTCGGTCAATGATTCCCCTTGGGTAGGTAGGTACCACTGAATGACTGCCTTCTTCCAACGGCTATCTGTATTCCGAGCGATGTGGCCTGCTCATTTTATTACTCCCTTTATATTAACTCGTGGCGTCTGCTTTCTTGCCAGCTTGCCGGGTGAAAAAACTTTGGATCGATTTTTAACCCTTTTCCCGTGATCCAATCGAGCTGAAACTTGGCAAGTAGACTCGTGGCGACAATCAAGAAGATCTAACAAATTTTCGTTAAAAAAATTATAATTATAGTATAATTTCGGATTTTTAGAAATTTTATTGGTTTTTTCAAATTGGAATCATTAGAAAAGTTTGCTTACTAGCAACGGCGGCCCGATAACGTCGCGGAATATTTTCTAAATTTGAATTACTCCGTCGGTATACATAATAGGTACTTCACTACGAATGTCGAAAATGTAAATTGACTGACAAATGTTTTTAGAATTTAATCTTCAAAGCATGAAGTGTCTTAACAAAGCTCAAAACATCTGAAATTTTAGAAATATATTAAATTACTGTATGTTTAGTGTTATGTTATGTGTTTTAATTCGTCTTGAATTGTTATATTTTACAAAGGGAGTATAATAAAAACTTGGTTTTTATGGATTACTTTTTTTTATTTTAATATTCAATTATGTGAACTATTCTCGTCTGTTCTCTTATCCTTATCATTTTTTTTTGTATTAACACGGTTTTTCTATAAATCCTAGTTTACAGTCTTTTCATATGTGTGTGTATTACGTATTAGCGATGTGGTGAACCACCAAATATTTCCGGAAAAGGCGTGTGAAGTCAGTCACATGGCGCGGTGTCGATTGTCAGCTATTTATTCCGCTATTTCCACCCTATCGGATTTCATAGAGGCCACTTTCAGCTTCGACATCAACCCTGTTGTGTCATTTTGTGTGCTTTGCTGGACATTGTTGGCCGCGTCACAATGAAAAGTGTTTATTTTGAATTATATTTCCACACACAAGCGTATCGAAGAGTCAACATTATTCATTGAATATGAAAAACCAAAAAAATGGAAGAAAACACAAAAATTATACGACGTGAAGTAAAAAGTCTTTATTTTGTATTATAGCAGACCATCAACAGGTCATTATTGTACCTTTTAAATATAACACGATTACAAAATACACTTTTTATAATAAAGTAGCTTTATAATAATAGCTGTAACCCGCCAAAAATGACGGAACATTGTTTCGCATCTTTGCTCTAAACCCTAGTATATATATATCGAGTAGCTTATTGGTCTTGTGGTTAGGACACTCGCCTCGTGATCCAAAGGTCGCGGGTTCGAATCTCAGCCCAGACTAGCGAGTTAGTCCTATTTTCATAGCACAAGCGTTTAGCTTAGTTTGAAAATAGTAAGAATATTGATGTGACACGTATTCCGTGTTCGCATCTCTATTTTTTTTAAAAAAATTAAAAAAAAAAAAAAAAAATTTATAGCATATTTTTGGCGGTCTGCGGAAAAACGGCCGTAGCAACATATTAATCGGCCGTTAATCGGGTTTGGTGGTCCGGGGTTCAAGCCCTATCTCCGGCCCTTTTTTAGCCGTGAATTCTAACGAAATTAAGGACGTTACGATAGATAGACGGATGGACGGACAAACAACGAAATTATTATTTTTGATGTTTAGAACAAAATTAAGACTGTCGCAAATCAATAAATTCAATTTAGGATTGTGTTCTAGAAAACTAATTCATAGTTCTTTAAAATTATGTTATTACCACTACATATATCTCCTTAATTATGTACAAGTAACTAACTAATCATCATGAAAATTGCAGGATAAAATCTGCAGGAGAAGAGAGAGAAGGTAGAACACCACACCCTTTTATTTTAGCACATCGATTTTTATTAATCCATTTTTAAACAAATAATTATGAATGAAAACAATTTTTTTTTACATAATTTTTATTTCTTACGAGAATATCACTACTACTTGTTTCGGAAACGTCCATTTTTCTGCCTGCAAATGGATGTTTTGTGTCAATGGGGTGAATAACGAGAAGCTGAACATTAGGTCATAACTACCTACTTGAAATTTACTTAGCTTAACTGCCGGCCTGAAAAGACCTATTTTCACTGTGGTTTTAGAGCTATATTCAGTTACTAGTTACTCCCCACTTGAAGATGAGTAGTGCGATCTGATCAAAATGTTGGGATAACAACGGTACTTCTCAGGTAAATTATCTCAGTAATCCCGCATCAGATGGTTTTGAGAAGGAACCTTGTACTCCCTACGTTTTGAGCAGATCGCGCTAATCATCTTTAGGAGAGGAGTTAGGCCCGGTTGTTTCAAGTTCGATCAAAGTAAGCGGTCGAGCAAAGCATAGATTTTTACGAAAACGGATCGTCTGATTGGTGGAGAACGTAAAAATGTATGCTTTTAAAGAACGCTTACTTTAATCCAACTTGAAACAACCGGCCCTTACTTGTCACTAAAGTATTTCTCAAAAACGTCTTTTCGGGCCGGCAGTTCAGGGCTAAAAGAATTTCAATCCAAATAATTAGGTCTCGGTTTATGTTCTAATATGCAGTTTCTCATAATTCTCTTACGTGTTTTTAATACGTGTGTAAATGTATGGTATAATATTGTATATTTTGTGAGGAAATTTGGGATTCTAATAATACGGCCTGGCTAAACATATTAGAAGAAACTCAAAATTTTCACAATTACATAATATTATATTGTTCATAAAATCTCTGATATAATATATTCTATGTTAAAAACTGATTAAATATTACGTCTCAGATAGATACGTAGGTACTAGCTTATCGATAAAGTTCTTCTCAGTACCTCGCTATAAAGTAACCATAAAGTACCTTTAGCAAGTTTATGTTGGAAATAAACAAAAGATAAACATCTTCAAACACAATCGCAACATTTAATGTTTACACACCATTTCTCGGAGCCGTCTCAGCACTAAAATTCGACAAAACGAGGCTCTGGAAGCGTTCGCAGCGCAAGTGAGTAAGCAGTCAACGTCCAAAATAATTGCTTATTTATGAATAGCTCAAGTAATGCTAACTTAAGTTATACGGCGGGGGGGGGAGAAGATGTTGCAGAGATGAAACATATTTGAAGAACGTTTGTTCAAGATCTCGAAGGCTCCGTTGTAGGGTGAACTGAAAGGGAGGCGAAAATGAATTACAGCTTATTGTAAGACGCTTTATATAAATTTATTAAAAGCTGGCGTCAGATAATCAGGTTGCTATAAAAAACACTTTAAAATACTTTTTTCTATTAGCAAACTATTGTGACGAGGTATATAGTAATCGGAAAGAATTTCACGTAATCAAATGTACAGCACTCTATACCTTTAATACTAAAATCAGAATAAACTAGAATGTTCTAGGATGAACCACACGATTCTCGTAACGACTAGACAGTTATTGAGAAATCTCGAACGATCGAGAAAGACATTTATTTACCTATAAAAGCTAGGGGCGTCGCAGTACACTTCAGTCTTTCTGTTTAACCGATACGATATTAGCAACGGAGCGAGCGCAGTATGATCAGAGCTTATATTCTAGCGATAGTAAATAAAGGTACCCACCACGGGCGAGAAGTTTTTCTACTTGTGAATATTAAACGGAATTTTCTAGAAAGTGATCGAAGCAATAAAACATCGTGAATTATAAAACGGTGTAATAAAAATTATGTAGAATATTCTAGAAACATTTCGTAACTATAAATTTGAATGAATGTATTAATAAATAAATATTAGTGTTTTCATTTGCCTCTCCCAGCCACGTCCCGTGACATTTTTATTTCAGAAACACAAAAGTTTAAGTGTACATACTTATCAGATCAGTGTATCTAAAACATTGGTAATTACACCCAACACTTTTTTCACACGGTTTTGAATAACCATAAAAAAGAAATTTTTGCACGAATTATTTTTTGAAGAAATTTAAATATTTTCAAATTTCGCTCCCGAGGAAAACAATTCTTTTCCAGTCAGCCATAAACGTGCGTGTCTATTTTAAGCTAGCGATGAATAAGTAGTTACCGAATAAGCTTTACATTATTTATTTTTTAAGTTTTTGGTTTTTCTTAGTTGTAAACTGAAATTTGTTTGTTTTAGTATTTTATATTTCTTAATTAATATACAGCTCTTGCAAAATGCATTAGGCACCCTATTTAATAGGTTTAGGACTTTAAGTACTGCAATCCTTGGTATCCTTGTAATCCTTTCGTATTGTACTGTGGTTTTGAAGGAATTTACTACTTGCTCTGCCAACATTTTTCAGTTATGGGCGTGGTTTATTTAAAAAACTAGCCCATAAAAACCAAGTTTTTATTATACTCCCTTTCTCATTTATTAGTGGAAACTAGTTTGGCGCTTAATGTACACGGTGGGCTTCGGTCGGGCGACGCTACGAAAGGGGGTAATAAAAAAATTCCAAAACTCCAAAATTATACTATAATCAGTTTCCGTGTCTACTAGATGCGTCGGAATCTCCATACAACTTACTGAGTTGTATGAAAAAACCATTAAAAATTTGAAAAATCCAAAATTATACTATAATTATTTTTTGTAACGAAAATTTGATAGATCTCTTTGATCGTCGCCACGAGTTTGCTTGCAAAGTTTCAGCTCGATTGGATCACGGGAAAAGGGTTAAGTTTTTTCGTCAACCAATCAATCAATCAATCAGACGCCACGAGTTAAAATAAAGGGAGTAAAAATACTCCATTTACTCGTTTTGCGGGTAATTCTATTTAGAAAACGTTGCTCTACAGTAATTTTAAAGATTATATAAGTGCGATTTTTTTCATAATATAATTAATAAAAAAGTACTTTTTGTATGTTTTCACCACTTATATACTGAAAATATCAACATGTTTCAGGGCCAATGGTCACTTCGTCAGGATACAATGTTCACCGATAAATTAAAAAACAATTTCATAAAATTCTACCACTTTTATTGGACTATATGTTAGGTTAGGCACTAAACCGAGATGAGTGGAGGAAGATTATTGAGGAGGCCAAGACCCACCAGGGACTGTAGTGCCAAGAGTGATGATGATATGTTAGGTTAGGTTAAAAATAGCTTAATTTTTAAAATTATTTTTAATTTTGCAGTTTTGTTCTGCGCATTGTTCTTTGCACGTGATTGTCGGCGCGCAGTTGTCTTGCGCGCAATTGTCGGGGTGCCAATATGACGATATCAGATATTTAGATGTTTCCCAGCGCTTCCTTTTATCCCCTCCCACCTCCCCCCCCCCACCACACCACCCCACCCAGGCGCAATCCGCGCCCATTGTAGACAAATTATATTCTTAAAGGAACGAGATATAAAATTAATTGCACGGAAAAAATCTTAAAAGCTAAACACCCCCGTCCTTGTCTTCGCCCCCGGGCCGAGGGCGCGCGAGGGAGACGGAGCGACGGATACAGTCAAAGAAGACGTACATTTCACCCCTGCGAAATGTATCTGTTCATGGTGACTGGTGATAATTCGCCCTGAGTGGTTCCTGGGGGGGGGGGGGGGGTGACTGATGGCATTTGTTTTTCCGATGAGGATGGCAGATCTGTCGTAATTATATTGAAAATAGAATAATAGATGTGTCAATTACGCAAGACTAAAAAAGACAGAAAACGTTTCTACGTATTTACCCTCCAAAGCTGGTTAACACAGAAATCTTCGTAGGATCGTCTTGCCTTTTTCAAAATGCGTAAACTGGAGTCCCAATGGAAAATATCCGATCTTGTTCTTCTACATAAGATTCTCAGTGATGTATTGATTCTTCTTCTTCAGCCTTCATCTCTCCACTGCTGGATATAGGTCTCTTCCATACCCTTCCATCCCTTATTTTTATTATAGCTAATTGTAGCCATTTCTTTCCCCCCATATTTGCTATATCGTGGGCCCATCTCTTTTGAGTTCTTTCGGCAGAACTCTGGGAGCCATCTTAACATTTTAAATTGATTCATCATCGTCTCGCCCGAGATTTCAATTTTGTATGTATTCATGTTATATTCCCTTATGTTTCAGTGAAAAACGCTAAAAAATGGATGCTTCCAAGACAAAAATAAATCGTTAATGTTGGTTATGTTAGGTAACCACTAATAATAATGGAAATTTTGTGAAACAATCCATGAAAAAGTTTATCTTCAATAATGGAACTCATTAAATTATAGACTTGGTTGGAACGTTCAACATTGCTGAATTTCATCAAGGGAATGGTTGATTCGGATATTAAAGAGTTGAAATTATATATATTTTTTAATATCCATTATATTCACAAAGCGTTACAGTTGGTTTAAAATGAAATATATAGGAATTAATGTCCTTATTTATTTGGTATTACGCGCTGTTGTGGGCAAGCAGTTTTGTTATGCGTAACTTCAGGACACCCTAAGATGCATTGCAGATTCCATAGGAATGTGTCAAAAATTAATATTTTAAGTTGAATAAAAAGGCTGTTCTTTTTACCGTAATTATATTTTTTATTGACAAATATTGCATATATATAATTAACCGAGTTAATATAATATATTCGAATAGCAAATTCCACCATTTACTGCGAAGAATGATGATCAAGCAGTTCCGTCGAAAAGAGACTAGCGGATATTTTTTTTAAATTTTTTTTTATTTTTAAAAAAAATAGAGATGCGAACACGGAATACGTGTCACATCAATATTCTTACTATTTTCAAACTAAGCTAAACGCTTGTGCTATGAAAATAGGACTAACTTGCTGATCTGGAGTGAGGTTCGAACCAGTGACGTTTGGATCACGAGGCGAGAGTCCTAACCACAAGACCAACAAGCTATTCTCGGAAAAGGGACGAACTAACTTTAATTCGGTTTTCATGGGCATTGTGAATCATATTTTCTTCATTATTCCAAATTTAGAAAAAAATTACGCGACTATTTTTCACAAAACAAAAGAACACCATTTGATATTGAAATAAAATTGAGATAATGTTTAATGCAATAATTTAAATTTAATAAATTTATGAGATTTCCTATGCCGATGGCTCAGTAAAATGTATTCATGTATGCGTCTTTGTAAACATTTCTTTAAAAAAAATAACATCAATTGTATAATAAATTCTTTACTAATCCATTTAAAACAAAAATATTGAAAAAGAAAATGTTTGATATATTTAGTTTAAATGGAAATAGATTACGCATCACTTGGCCTCTTTCTTTCATTCAAACTTTTTATTTTCCTAACAGCCAATAGCCGGTGAATTACATTTTCGCGTGAATTTATTCCGAGCCGCCATTTTGTGTTCAATCTTCTATCAAATGGCGGGACGGGGGAGAAAGGAAATCTTATTTATTGAGACATTTGTTTTACGAATTAATCGTGAATAATTCATGAGCGTAATGCGAAAATTATGGTAAAATACATGGCGAATGTTTGTTTCTCGGATCATTTTATATGAAAAATGGAGGAAGGGAAGCCGAAGCGTTGGCCAGTTAATAGCAAGCTGAAGTTACATTTGCATAATTGCTTAATATGTATTTGAAAACTTGAAGTTTTGCCAATGGATTGTTGGTCATGTTTATCCATTTTCTACAGTACGTTCAAGATTTTTTAATATTTGGGTTTTTAACGAAATCTAAAGGTCATTTAAAACATAAGTACCTACCTGTATAAAAACATTTTTTATTTTTTTATTTGATTTCTATACGGTACAAAGTACCTACTTACGATTAAAGAATAATGTACATTTGTTTTAAATTTCAATTAAATAAAAATTTTGTATAAACCACTTGGAGTAACTACCGGTTTCGATAGGTAGGTACCACTATATCTTCGTCAGAATAGACGCTAACCTAATTATACGTTTGTTTTTGGTTAACATTGACAAGTAGACACTGATATAGGGAATATATTAATTAATGGGTTATAAATGATATTTAACTGGTTATTAATTATATTATATTTAGTGTCTAGGCATTTTTTTATTTCTTACATTTCTAAATTATTTATTGGCTTGGATTATTTATATAAATAATCTCAATAACGTTTACTTTTTTAAATTTGTGGCCTGTCTCCAGAAGATGGTTCGCCAATTCCAAGAAGTTATTATTAATGAAACATCTTATAATTATATATACCTACCGGAGTGACTCGTTTTTATTTAAATAAACAATATGAACATAATAATCCAGATAATAATCTACTAGGGAAGTATGTTCGACAGAAGAGAGAATGCTGAAAAAGATATCGAGAGGAGGATGACTACAGGGAATAAGGTGAATGGTGCTTTGAATGCAATAATTTCTAATAGAAATATAGCTACCGAGGCATGAGTAGCGGATACAATAAAATTCTGGTACAATGGAATGAAGCCTGGAACTGGCAGAAAAGGAAGTAGAACGAGATAGACGAACATATGTATGATAGAATAAAGAATGAAGATATAAGGAAATGTAAAGCTGATCTTAGTATACTTAACAGAATTAAAGAAGGGTCACTCAAGAGTATTTGGGCATGTTGTGCAATTGAGTGCCTAAAGATTGGTAGGTAAGAATGATGTATGACGCAAGTTTTGACGTCGCCAAAAAGAGAAGACGGCCGCGGAAGACGTGGCATGACCGGACTAACCGGATACCGGAAGATGGTTCTCAAGGAGTCTCAACAATGTGGATGAGGTGAGAGTTGTGTCAGAACAGAAGAGTGTGGCGCTCTATCCTCTCTGCCTACCCTTGCGTTGAAACGGCATGATAATAAGTGAGTCAGTAATGTAATAATAACCGATATAATGTCATTGTCTACTGTTTTTACTAGTAGGTAAATTATGTTTATGTGAATGTGTTATAGCGATTTGTGTTTCATTGTCACCGAGCACCCTTTCGGGAATAAATCATGATGTTGACATGAAAAACTACATCTATCCTTTAATATTGACATTCTCCACTACATTAGGCCGGCAGCCACCCCAGCCCCCTCAGCGCTGCTACCCTGGGGGGTGAGCCAACACTCAACTGACCGCACTAGGCCAGCCCTACAGTGTATGGTGGGCCTTAACAACAATGATAATACTTGTTTTCGGTATGTTTTAACAATCGCCCTGATGCTTTTGAGTAATTTTTTTCTATGAATGCAGAAAGCAGGTGAAGAGAATCCTCTTTGAAGACCAGCTCTGGTCAAATTTCAACCCTGTACGACTTCAATGCAATAATTCATACAGACTGAGGTATTCCGAAAATATTGTTGTTTGGTGGTTTTCATTCCTTAACATAGACAAACGTAAAAACGTCAAACGTCTGTTAAATTTCAGTTTTTCTATCATTGTGATGAAAATATTGACTTCAATTTTTATATTTGAATCCTTTGGATGAAGATATTAGATTTTTAACAATAATTTTATATGAAAGTACATGATAGGAGTTAAAAATTGAAGATATTGATTTTCAGGCGTATTCTAGTAGATATGTAATAATTCCAAAGAATATCGTATGTATCTACGTTAATAAGGAATATTGCTAAAAAAAACTGTACTTTGAAAAAGAAGAAATAATAATATAGAGATATAATTACCAGTAGCGGAATCTCTGTATACTAATTAGTAAATAAAAAAAAAACAACAGATGGCTCTAGCAGAGGCTAGTGCAATATATGAAATTTTCTTGATTCGAACTATGTATAGAACTTTTGAAAATTTGGAAATCTGTGGATGTTCTTACGATGGAATTGGTGAACGTTGCATTGCCTAGAGTGATCACTTAAGCCAGCTCATACAGGTTATAAGCCCTGAACCATCGTAAAAGAGACTTTCATCCACTTTTCTCATATATAAACAGTTTCGTCTCTGTAAGACTTCTATAATTTATCCTTAATTGAAGATATTAGATGTTTGTGAAACAAACTGATTTATACCTTTATTTTTTATTGTTGCCCTTTTATTTTTACATCTTGCAAAACTGTATATGCAGTTTAAACACAATGATTTCATTACTTTATCTATACACACATATATAAATTTATATGTACATTTTAATTTTATACTTTATTTATAATATATCTACTATAAAACTACAATATTGAAACTTTTCACAATTCAATGTGGTATTTTTTTAGTGTTTTATAGTTTGGTAGCATGTTCAATTTTTTGCAGTGAATTTCGAAGCTCACCTATTTGTAAATATTTTGGTATTCACCTGCTGTTAAATACCAAAACATTTAGTTTTTTTAGATAGTTTAGGAATCTCAATTAGTATGATTATTATTAAATTGACTCAAATAATTTTTAAAAAAAGTAAGTAATATCTGATCCGGTTAAAACTGACAAGTACAAGTTGAAGCTACCTAAGAGTTGTCGGTAAATCCAATATTTCACAAAAAGACTAAACATAAAGATGCAAAGTATCATTTTGCTAGAGAATGTGTCGGAAATAAATTAGTATATTTGCAGTATTTACCTACAGCTGAGATGCCTACTGATTTGCTCAAAAAAGCTCTATGCTCAAAGAAACGTTACGATTTTATGGATTTGTTGGGGATTATTCATGTTAAGTGTATTTTCGTTTTGCGATTATTTAGATATAGTGGGGGTGTTGTTGAATATCTAAATAATCACTTCCTACTGACAACATCTTATATGTATGTAAAAACCTAAACAGAAACATATAGTTCACATCCGTCACTCAAAAACTACGTGTCATTATACTACCAACTTTTAAATGTATCTATTTCAATTTAAAATTATTTGTACGCCATACTGTATTGAAAAGTGAATTCTCATAACGATAATTCATGACTCGATTCCCGGTGAAGTCACAATATGTTTTTGTTATTTTTCTAAAGTTATGGATATTTTTGTGATGTTTGCTACAGTAAATTGGGCCTCAAGGCTCCAGAAACCTTAAAAATATTAAAAATAAAGGTTATATCTATAGCTCGCTTAAGGGTGATAAAATATGTAGAGACATCTCTAGAATAAGCCTATATCGAACAGGCTGATGACGGTGATGAAATAAATATATGGTGGATTTGGCGTTTAAACTGTAAAGACTATTCATGATGATCATTAAATTGAGCGAAACACATTAACGTTAGCTCTACGGAAATTTATTCTGTCATGTGTCCTCTTCTAGTTCTGTCTCTCTTAGTCTCGTCAGATTCGCCTAACGTTGACTATTACTTCAGAGTACATTTCCCTATCTCTACCACCGGCTCGAAACAGTGAAACAGCATCTGCTTGTCTTCTTGTCTGACGAAAAAATTTGGATCCATTTTAAGCCCCTTTCCCGTGATCCAATCGAGCTGAAACTTTGCAAGCAGACTCGTGGCGACGAAAAAAAAAAATTTTGGATTTTTCAAATTTTGAATGGTTTTTTCATACAACTTATTAAGTTATGAAAATTTAAGTATGAAAATATTTCAAAAATATGAAATCTGATTATAGTGTAATTTTGGATTTTTGGAAATTTTTTATTTCCCTTTCGTAGCGTCGCCCGACCGAAGCCCAACGCGTAGGTTAAGCGAAAAATGTTTCAACTAGTAAATTAGAAAGGGAATATAATAAAAACTTGGTTTTACTACTTAAGTTTCGAGGGCAACAGAATCTCTCATCGACAGTTGACGAATTTAACTAATAATTAGTTTAATACTTCATCTGTCCATGTGAGTTTCATTTTCTATCAAAACAAAAACGCGCCATCCCCGGATAAAATGGAGGTCCGTTGATTCGAATCCCGGTAGCAGATAAAATATTTTTTGGTTAATTTAATTTTTCTGTATGTCTTTTCTAATTAATTAATAAAAATTTGTTTAAAATATATCTTATCTCAAATGTTTCTTTTTTAAATTGCTATTGAGGACTGCCCTCTGTTGGCCGGTCGATAAATTGATTGCCATTCATATGTTCTTCCGGAACTAATGTGTCCAGAGTGGGATTTCTGTATTAACCCTTTCAGAGCCGCGTGGGCGGGGTTCGGTTCTCCGTCTGCGGAAGAATTGATCGTTGGGGAATTAAACTTCTGGCACTAAATTGTAATTCTTCACCGTGCGAAGGAAAAAGAGGTTCCGTTAAATTGGATATTTTTTATACCCTTAACGCTTTCTCTATTCGGATAGAGGGTACTTCCGGATGACAAATGGTTTAACCCTTAAACGTGGATTAGTTTAACCGGGTAAGTAAGGCCGTAACCACAAAACGAAACTCTCAAAATTCATACATCAATAATCAGGTTCACTCTTTCGTTTCCAGTAAAATGTTAACCGGTTTAATTTTCATTTTCTTTTAGGGCTATGTCAAATTAATGGACGTTTTGGCTACTATCAATTTACTAGCTGAGATAATAAATATCATAAATGGTTTCTGTTTCGTGTTAGTTGTTTATATTAAAACACTTTTTAGTGTTTTAATATAAACAAGACAGCGTAACGATTTATTTAGATCCTTTAGATTCTATGACCCGAATTCAGAGTCAATACTTAGTGAAATAAAGATTAACCTACGCCTTAAAATCGTGATTTTCGATACAAAATAATACCTTTAAGGTGTACGTTAACCGTTAAATCATCTAAATATTGGTTCTGAATTCGGGGGTATGTCTGTCTGCTCTTCTCCATTGTACAGAAGTGCATAGTAGTGTGCATCTTGCAGATATGACACAGTTCTGGTATGCCATAGATAAACCAATTAGATAATTATCAACGGTTTCATCAAAAGATATGAGAAAATTTTGTTTTTAACAAAAATCAATCTTAATTGTATCCCCTTCAAAGTAGTCTCCATCAGATTTAACACACTTATGCCAACTCTTTTTCCAAAACGCAATTTTTGGTATGGCGTTTAGCTTCTTCGGCGATCTGTCTTCTCAATTTTTTTAAAACATCGTTTTTTTTTTCATCTTCGGGAATTGGATTAACTAGCAGAGGTCATGTTCGGGTGAAATTTAAAAATTTAAAAAAAATTCCTTCCTTCTCAGTGAACTGTATACATAATATGGGGTTTGATCAAAAATACGCGGAATTGCTGAATTTTGGGGGTAGGTATGTATAATGCCAATTGTCACAATTATTAGTTGTTGTGTTGCTCTTGTTTCTGAAGCGGTTTTTACTCTTAAATATTGTTAGTCTATATAATTGCGTAAAACTAATTAAATTTGTTAAGAAATAGAATTTTTTAACAAATTAAATTAATTTATAATTTATACTATGAGATGTGGCTCTATAGAGGCATTTTGAAAATTCCCTGGGTGGATAGAGTTACTAACGTTGAAGTCCTCCGGGGTATCGAAAAAGACAGCGAAGTGCTGCGGACTATCAGGACAAGAAATCTGGAGTATCTCGGAAATGTTACGAGAGGGTCAAATGCAACTCATCATCATCCATTAGTGGTAAAAGAAGCCGCATCTAATGGCTGCGTAACTTGGTATAAGTGAAACTCTACTGAGTTGTTCCGTGCGGCGGTAAATAAGGTTGTATCGCTAGAAGACGCCGACCTCCGATAGAAGATGGCACCACAATAAGAAGAAGAATAAATAGAATGACGGTAGTATAATATGTTAATAATAAACTTAAAAGTCGTAGGAAGAGACCAAGAGCAGTGCTCGATCAGCATACAAATACCTTGGGGTGGAATTTTCTAGCGACGGGAGGCAGGAAAGTGAAATAGAATCGGAGCTGCAACCGGCGTTCTACGATCTTTATATAGTGCGGGGATAAGAAAATCCGAGCTTAGTGTCAAGGCAAAACTGACTGTTTTCAAATCCGTGTACAGGCCCACCCTAACATATGGCCATCAAATTTGGATCCTGACGGAGAGAGTGAGATCAAGAGTCCAGATGCCGAGAGTTTTCTAAGGGGGGTAGCGGGAGTCACACTGATGGACAGAGTGAGAAGTGCCGACGTAAGACACACACTCGGCACGGAGCCCCTACTCCTGCACATAGAAAAATCACAACTGAGGTGGCTTGGACATGCGCTCAGAATACCAGAGGAACGAATACCAAGAAGAATCTTCTTGGCAACCCCGGAGGGAAGACGGTCGGTGGGTCGATCCAGATTAAGCTGGGAGAGACAACAAAAAAATGTATTTGAAAACAGAATGGGTCTGGACTGATTGGCTAGAGCAGAAGCAGCGTAAGACAGGGGATCATGGAAGCACTTTCTTGAGTCTTTGGGTCCCCGACCCTACTAGGACAAGGGGAAGAAGATGATGAGATGATAAACTTAAAATTATTTACTATCAATAATTCCGTGAAGGTCTGAGAGACCCCGCGCCAGTACTAGAGTCTAGCAAGCAAGAGCACCTTTAGTACCCCAGGGTTAATTAAGTGTCGAATATATTCAGAATTCTCGCACGTAGGTTTGCGTCTCGGACCGCCGCCGGCACACGTGGAAAACAGCTTCCGCTGCGCGTCTCCCGTCCGAGTCCCTTCCTGGACGCCCTGTAGCTATAGGGTGGCCCGGGCGGGGAGCGGCGCAAACAAATTATGTCGGTCAATAAAACAGGGTGGGGCAAACACTGCACGTGTAATTGAATAATTTGCAAACTATCGCGTGACACGTGCGCGAGTCGCGGGCGGGAGCTGGGGGGGCGGGGAGGGAGGCTGAGAGACATTTGACAGATGACGCGGCGGATCCGAGCTGACGTCTGCATAAGAAAGGGGGTATTTTTGACAGATTTCTTCCCGCAGCGGTGCATTGTGAGGGAAACGTCGCACGACAATACACTGCAAAAATGGTCCAGCTCTCGCAGTTTTAGCTGCAACCGTGAATTGTTTGAGATTTTTGACTTCACGATGACAAAAATATTTCTGTGCGGCAAAATATTTAACCGCGTTTTTAGCGCCATTAGTGTTTTTGAGTAGCTTGTTGGTCTTGTGGTTAGGACTCTCGCCTCGTGATCCAAAGGTCGCAGGTTCGAATCTCACTCCAGACAAGCAAGTTAGTCCTATTTTCATAGCACAAGCGTTTAGCTTAATTTGAAAATAGTAAGAATATTGATGTGACACAAATTCCGTGTTCGCATCTCTATTTAAAAAAAAATAAGCTGAATTTTTTGTGGGTTCAATGACATGGAAGGATGGAAGGGTGTGGAAGAGACCTAAAACTTTTTGACAATAGGGAAATTTCACATCTTACAAATACCGATGAAAAAATATAACATAAATTCATAAATATTAATTATCAATATCAACAAATTTTCAAATTATTGTTTCTAGATGAGCAAATCGATCACTACCAACAAGCCACAAAAAGTGGCTTGGTAGGGTCTTAAAAATGGCATATTATATTGTTTGTGTTTGTATGTTTATCCTTTGTATTTGTTATTTTTATATGTAACAATAAAAGAACATTGTATTTGTTATTTTTATATGTAATAATAATAAAAAGAACTATATTCGAGAACACATTTTCAAGTTAAAATTTTTTCAAACAAAGTTCTTTCAAATTGAAAACTTATCAAACAATTAGAAAGACATGCAGAAAAATAAAATCAACAAAAAATATTTTGGCTGCTACCAGGATTCGAACCCAGATCACCTAGCTTTCCGGGCATGTAATGTAGGGTAATGTTTTCATTCATAATTTTTATTATAATTTTTTTAAATAATACGACTCCATTAAAACGTTTATGATTGGTCGTGACGTATCAATTCGCATGTTTGGTGTAGTGCCGTAATATTTACACATTTGGGTACTATACAATTGTGACGTACACAGGTGTGACTAGTGAAATTAAGTATTTTGGCGGAAAATTAAAATGATGAATTTAGGAAATTGTAAAATGTAAAAAAATATATATTTAGGTGCATATAAACATAAAAATTTAATTGGAAATTCCATGTTTGTGAGATTAGTAGTCAAACGACTAAGAAAATGTATTTATGTGTTCATTAAATTAAGAAAGGTTTTAAAAATTAATAATTATAAAATGGCATACTGTGCAATCATACAATCCTTGCTGCAATATGGTATTATTGTATGGGGAGGGTCATACTCAATTACAATGAATCTCATAAGAATAATCCAAAGACTAATAATTATAGTTAATTAATTAATAACAGAAACTTTATTTATTTAAAGTCAATACAGTTGACATAATTTATAAGAAATATTTGACACCAGAAATATTTAAAGAAAAGGAAACTAATAATTTACAAACTTGTCACTCAAACAGTTATGAAAATAATATAAAAAATCCACCACATATTTTCAAAACGGTTTTCTATATAGAGGTATACTCAACTTTAATAACTTACCCACAGAATTAAAAACTATTGACTATTTACAATAAATTCAAGTACAAATTAAAGTCCCACTTCGAGAATATACAATAATTATGCCACATCTTTTAAATACCTACCTATTATTTTCATATTGTAAATACCTATAATTCTCATTGTTAACATAGATTATCCTACCAATATCTTACACCACTTACCTACTTAAAAAAATAACATAGGAATTATTTTATAATTCAAAATACTTGCATTGATATAAATTTTTCCTTTGTAAGTGATTATCCCTCACCACACACAAGAACCTTGATTCTTTTTGGTGATGTATAACATCATTATTGTAAAAAAATAACATATATTTATCTATTAAATAAATAAAATAAAACATTATTCTATTTAAAAATTTCCCTGTTTCCGCGTATTTTTGGGCAGTTTTATGATTGTACACCCGAAAAGTGAGTACCCCTTTATAGATTTGGACCACCGCACAACGCGGCGGCTCAGGTGCTAGAGTTTTACTGCGCGGAATACTTGAATAAATAAGCGACCCTCCCCGCCGGGGCACGAGTTAGGGTCAATTCGCCCCCGGGTCCGAGACACTCGGCGCGCATTTTCCACTTACGGCCTCCGGGAAGGCAGTAAACAGCGACTGATTGAGCCTCGGGCTGTTGGCCCTTAAGAAAAGAAACACTTTGTTTTATTTCATTTGCCTTTTTTTTATTCGTCTGCAGTGGTGGTGGAATCAAAAGTGGTTCATTTCAACAGAATATAAATTTGATTTAAATATGTGCGAATGCGTTTCTTCGTTGCATCCGTATGCAATGGCAACGGAAAATGCATAAAATGGACATAAAAATACATAATGAAACACTTACTGAACTAGAAAATACTAAATACTTAGGACTCAACATAGACAGACATCTCAAATGGACCTTTCAAATAGACAAAGTAATTGACTCACTGACAAAACTAACCAGCCTATACCACAAAATACATGAAATCACACCAAAGACCGTAAAAATTCTGATGTACCATGCATACGTCAAGCGTAGAATAGGATATTTGATACCCTTCTGGGGAACCGGAAACAAAACTAACCTAAACAGACTCCAACGACAGCAAAACAAAATATCAAAAATGGTCTATGATCTGAAATACCGGACACCAACTGAAACTGTATAATTGAAACACTTAAAATCATTCACAGACTAGCAATTGGCGAAATACAAGACGAAGACATAAAATTACACAAAATACACGAAAAACAGCAACACAACACTAGAATGGCTAAAAACTATCGCATAACACACGCCAAAACAAAAACAGGACAATCCCGACTAATTTGCAACGGACTAAAACTATACAGTGACCTGCCACAACAGACCAAACAACTGACCACTGACAAATTCAAAACAGATGTGACAAAAATATTAAAACTATAAAAAAATGACCTTGTATCTAAATTATATTATTATTATTTCATATATTGAATCATGTAAAAATGTTACCCATAAACCTCTTAGGTTTCCATTACTTTTTAAATAATAATAAATAAAAAATTGGTAAGAAAAAAGTGGTACAATTGCGAGATACAGAGGGATTTGTTGAAGCCTACAACCAATGACTCACTGCAGGAAACCGTCAGGATTCCTGCAGTGAGTCACTGGTTTCATCGAATAGTTCGGCTGTTGTTTCTTAGTTCACGGCGTTTTTCTAAGAGCCCTAGAGTGAACAAAGCAGAATTTCAAATGGGTGCCATTTAAGATATATATTATAGATGTCTCGTAGAGATGAAGCTATAATATAGGAAAGTAGGTATGAAAGTATTCACAAGTGTTCTTAGGGCTTACGACCTAACATACGGCTAGCTTGACTACCACACCTATCAAATTTTTGAAGTTGTATATATGCTTTACTTGCACACATTGTTATACACAACTCGTATACGAATATGAGTATTTTTAATTTTTATTATTTATTTCCATTGCTACACATAAAATACATCCATTTAGGTTTAGTTTTACTACACCAGTCTCACTAAAAAACTCTGTGTTGATACAGGCAAAGTTTACAATTTAATTACATGCAACCTTATATATAAATTGGTCAAAGAAAAATATTAATCATCGTCTACATTCTGCCACAAATAACAGTGTTTACATGAAATCATGATTACCTTAATACAATATTTTACCTGGCTTGACTTTTTTTATTAGGTTCTATTTAGATACAATTTGTACATGTTTAATATAATAGTAGGTATGTACGTATAATGATATTGTTGATATTTGTGTTATGAGTCCTCCTCACTAGGGGTTCCTGTGCTGAGGCGGACTAGTTTTGCTCTTTTTAATTTATCTGCATCGACTTGATTTAGCCATACTTTTATCTTTTTTTGAACTCTTTGAATTTTTGAAGGTTGGAGGATGGATGTTGTAGAGTTTTGTTGCAAAATAGGTATAGCTTCTTTAGCCAAAACTTGTATTGAAAGTTGGTAAATTTGTTTTATGTTCGGTACGTCAAGACATTTGAAAATCTCTTTTGAAGGCGTTCTGATTGGAAGTTTTAAAATGGTTTTTATAATAATTTTTTAATTTTTATAATTTAAATTGTCACTTTGTTTGGAAAAGAGTCTCAATAAATTATCGACCCATCTCCAAAATTTTAATCATTGTTTTTATATTTTTTGGATACTTGAATTTTGAAACATTTTTCAGCATTATATTGTATAGTTTAGGGCCACGGTGTCTAAAATTGCATTGTCCAAAAGTGGTTCGCGCTTGTGGACAGGAATTGAATCTTTGTTTCTGCGTATAGGAATCGTGTTTTGAAGAACTTGTATATGATTGGACATAAATTTCTTCTAATTTATTTATTTTTCATTCTATCATACAAAGATTTTCTACACATGCGCTTAAGCGACCGCATTCAGTCTATTTCCATTCTTTTGCCAATTTCAGACTTTATTTGCGTACATTAGAGTTAGCACCAAATCTCCAAAATATTACAAGTTAAAATAATACATACGTTTATCAATAAATCAATCACCTGTCGCCACTGGAAATGACGCGAAAAATCTATGGATTGGTTACACCGAATACTGCAACGGAACTATTGCGCAAAGTACCTTCACTTCTCTCCTCAAGCACGCTGCCTCCGCATGGCGCCATCCCTCTCTCAGGGGTGGTTTTACCCTGCTTCGGACATTCGGCAGAGGGTGGTGCGTATTCCCTCGCGATCTGTGGCAATTCATTACATTCGGGGCGAGTTCGGCTCGGGGTAATGTGTGATAAAAATTGTTTAGCAACATACCCCAAGGGACGGTTTTTGATTAAGTATGACCGGGTACCGGGTGGATAGAAGGTAACTGCGTGGGTTGGAAGACGAGTGTAAGTTAGAAATCGAATCGGTGAAAACAAAAAATAGGGAAAAATGACGCAGATTAAGAAAACCCCGGATATTCTCCGCAAAAAAACGGAAAATAATTATAAAGGCGTGACTCTAAATTAAAAATATGTGTAATATAAATAATTACAAATACTAAAATTTTAAAACATAGCATTTACTTTTTGCGCGATAGCACTAATGCAAAATTTACACAAGTTAAATTTTTTTAAATAGTGATAAAAATACACATAGTCACACAGTTGTATGGCACGAAAATACAATATTTAGTGTATTAAATAAGATTATGACCATCTAAATCCAATATTCACAACTTAGGTGCACATTTAAAGTTAGTAACGGCGGCCGTCGTGGCCCAGTGGGTATGACACTGGCTCCTCATACCAAGGGTTCCGGGTTCGATTCCCGGTGAGGTTACAATTAATCTATGCGATTTACTCAAGACTGGATGTTTTTGTCATGTGTTTGTACGCATAATATATTTTTTGTACGTATAAAGTTTACTTCATCATCTAGAAGAATCCGTACTAAGATAATTAAGAAATGTTCAATATTAATAAAGTTATGTTTTAAATTTGTAAGAAATTTTTACGTTTTTTGTTGATTTTAAAACGCTTTTTATTCACATAAAGGTATGATTTTAAATAGTATATTCTATTTATTCCCGTATTTTGAGGCTTTATTCACTAATTAAAAGTTAGTTTTTTTAATTGAAAACACCAAAATAAAAAATCCAAAGTATGACGCCGCTGCCTAGGTTTTCTAAGATTTCGTAATTCGGGATGTTCAAAATTTCATAATTCTGCATGTTCTTCACGGGTTTTATATTTCATTTACGCATTTAGTTGCTAGAAAAAATATTTCAGCATTTTAAAAAGAATTTTAGAAGTATTAGGAAAAAAAAACAGAATCTTGTATTGCGCCGGTTAATGCGACCCCGGATAATCGGTAGTCTTCTGTATAATATTTTCGTATAGTATAGTTATTTCCATGCGATGCAAAGTAACATACAATTAACAAGATCTGCTGACCCATATGACGTCATCTTATTAAAAAATATAGTTTTTCCAACGCATGTTCGTTGATTTATTAAAAATAAATGAAATTTTCACTCAATAGGCATTCACACTTGTGACTATTATTTTAAATTTATTTTAGAAACGTAACTTTAGGAAAAAAATCGACAGCAGGCTAATCTTAAATGTTGAGTCAATCCTGAGTACCTAAATTTCTGTATTCTGTATTCATTGCCAAACCTGGGCTTTGGCGAATGAAGTATATAGTTAGTTCTTACATTTTCGTAGTAGAAAATATGATGAAATTACAATTCATGTCTGGACATAAATCTATCTCATTCCTGGGGAATACAGACTGACTCAGCAAAGCAATATGCAAATTTATCGGACAACGGCATTAAACAACCAGTTAATTTATTTAAGTATGAAAAATCTGAATATAATACCGGTTTACCGTTAATTTACCGGTTAATTAAGAAGATATTTAAAAGTAAATATTATGGCATTATATTATGATATCAAACAATAATTTGAAAAAAAAATTAAATATAAACAAATTGTTACATATTGATATTCATTTTACACAAAGATTACTTATTATTAAAGAAATTGGCTACCTTCAAATGCTATTAATTGTAACAAAGGTTGATGATGCGTTATCTCATTCATTTATTGATCGATCTATTTAATATATGTATCTGCTTATAGTTTATATTTAATGATCATAAAAGATTCGATTTTTCGTTTAGAATCAACACGAACTACCTATTTAGTTATTTTAAAATAATACATAATACGTAATAAAATGAAATAAGGAGTTGCGGATATTTTATACGAACCGTATGTTTTTTCCGAGAAACGATTCTCGACGTTTCGTTGAATGCTTATTCAACGTCATCAGGAGGACGACCTTTACCTGCGGAGATAGAAAGCGAAACGTCGAGAATCGTTTCTCGGAAAAAACATACGGTTCGTATAAAATATCAGCAACTATTTACGGTTAAATATAACTAACGACCGTAATAACAATCATAACTCTTTAATGAAATAAAGAGATTATTTAGAACTTACAAACTTTACCATTTTATATATTAATATAGATCAAAAAGGGAAAAATAAATTTATCGGTTCACCGAAAATCGGATATGCTTACCCTAATTACAAATAACCAAATAATCATAACATCAGATGACCGCTTCGTGTGGCTGCGCCAGCTGGGGGTGGGGGTAGTTTTTGCAGAAGAACATGTGTTAAGTGATTTGAATAGGGTTCCGCGCTCCGTCGCTCATCCACTTGAATTTATTACGCTGGGGATTATCTGCAACTAGAGCTATCGGACCCACCCTGCCACCCTGCGGGGGGTGGTCGCGCGGGAATTCAAAAAAATGTTCGATTTAACGCCAACTAGGGGTAGCAACACAATGAATAACATTATAATGAAATTGATAAAGTGGCTGGACTCTTCAATGTGTAGAGGATCAATTTTATTTTCAAGAAGCTTGGAGATAAGCGGGACTTGTAGCGAGCAGTGATGTCCTGCAGTTATATCAACCAGTTGGATAATTAAATTTTTGAACAAAATGTCCGACATCTGCTCGTAGGGATGTAAAGAATGACCACTGTAAGAATTAAGTTGAACTAATCTGGGCACAAATGCATTTGAAGACAGAGCTTGACCTCGTGACGTGATCCAATATACGTTCAAAAATCACCTTCGGATAGGTGCGCGTGTCCGAAATGTCAGCCGCATCTTGCAGTAGTCATGCTCTGCATGTTTGTAAAAATGTCATAATTTTCCAAAATCGTTAAGATTTATTTTTGGAAAAATTCCCGACCATGTTGGAAATGATTTTCTTTTGAGAGTGAAAATGATTTCATTGTTTTATATTAGTCATTAATTATTTATTAACATATTATTACGGGTTTAGTCATTAAATATAATATTTTCACCCGTACCGTATAAAAGATTGACAATTAATAACTTGGAAACCGTTGATATCCAAAAAATAATAATTCAGAGAAAACATTCAGGAATCACATCACATTCACTAATACATCACCATTACTGGTCTTGTTTCCTTAAACGTGATATCCTCGTCCTTCACACTGAAAAAGAGGATCTTATAGGAAATTGGGGATCCAGAAAAACTCGACCAAAAAATTTTCCTACCCACCACCTGCTCCTCTCCTTCTGAAGTTGTGATGAGATTGATGATGAGACGATGAGATTCAAAGTACAGGCATTAACAAAATCAAAAAATTTACGTTTGTGAGATGAATAAAAAGAATTTGTTTATTTTTATTATTTAATTTGCCATAAACACGTTTTCCAACTTCTAAAATTTATTATTATTCAACTTCAGACCTATGTTATTTGTATGTCAAATTTGCAAACCCTTATTAATATCAAATTATTTATTTGTTTCCAAAACGTGATTAGAAATTCAGAATTGTTACTGCTATTTAAACATCTTAAATGCTCCTTAATCATATTATCAAAAATATTTTTTTAAACAGATGTTACAAAGCTAGAAGTCCACAGTTGAAATGAAATGTTTGAAAAAAAAAATTTTTTTTCAAAGTTTTTTCATTTTATTTGACTTTTAATATCAAATAAAAAAAATAAAAAAATCAAAAATTAAGGATTAATAATTTAATCCTTAATTTTTGATTTAAGTTACTTTAGTCGTTTTCATAACTTTTGATGTACCTATATTATACGAGTATTTATAACATTATGGCTGGAATATTTTCAACTCTTAATTTATTTATAAATCCACTTGTCAAGTATTGTGGACTAGCTCTGTTCACCCTGTATATTGTATTAATTGTTTGTTTCAATTAATACTGTTTTTAGTATTTTGGTAAAAATATTTTGAAACCTACAATCAAACTTCAACAATCGACGAGTATGCATTCGACGATGTATGAATGTCTGTACTTTATATTTTTTTGTTTTTCTTGCCCTAGCATTTGGACACCTATTCTTCATCCCTTAGGGCCGGTTGAATCAACTTAGTGAAGACTGATTAAACTGTTGATTTCGTTTAAGTCGGTGTGCAAAATAGATTTTTGACATTGTGATGTCAAATGAATGATGAAATGTAGAATATTATGCAGGATGCCACAGATTTTTGTCACGATCAACTGTTTTTAAACTATATCTTTGAAAGGATAAGTAATTTATTTAGAACTCGAACAATACTTTTATGTTGGAAGAAACGGATTTACCCGCAACTCTAAATGTTTCCGACAAGTATTGTTGACAATAAATTTGCTTTTCACATCTTGTCATACATTCAGGTTTTAATAAATTTACATCTATATGCTATAGGATATAGATATAGATTCCTCGGATTGTGAATAGGATAAGCCGTTACGACACTTTAATGTCGAAACATTGAATATAAACGATTTTGATGACACATGCCAAACAGTGTCATCAACATGGCTTGAACATGATTTTCACTAAGCCAACTATAATCAATGTTTATACAACCGACTCTTAGTGCATTATAATTTTTTGTACCCCTTGCCTGAACATTATTTCTGCACTACTTACTAGCGCCAGCCGCTGCTGGCGTCATTTTTCATCCCTTAGAGCCGTGAATAATATTTACTTATCAAATTCGGTATTAATGTGCAACAAAGCAATACTCGGGCACACATTTTCCGCAGTTTCCAAATAAACTTTCCAAGTAAACTCCGCGAGCTGCGATAGACAAAGGGGCGGTGGTGGCAAAAAGGTGGCTTTTGGGGAGGGTCGGGCGGTCCCTCCCCGGTGGCGCAACATCCCCCCGCCTCCCCCACCTCCAGATTGCTCCAGTGTTCCATTCAAACAGTTAATTTCTAATTTAATTTGTTAATTAAATTGCATACCCCGCGCCCCGCTGCACGCCCCGCCACTGCTCCGCCCACCGATCTCGGGTGGTTCGGATAGTAAATAGTAAAAAAGTAAAAAAAAAAAAGTAAAGACTGTATTACTAATTTTCACCACTATAATTAAAACATAAAGGGAGGAAGCCGAATTGCGAACGTCGAGAAGATTCCGAATTCAAATGTTTGGGAAAGAAATTAACAGAAAGGAAATTATGTAATGGTGAAGTAAGCATAATAGACTGATTGAAGAGAGGTAAAGTATAGTCAGACGTGAAAAGGTTGATCTCCTACTTTGACATAAGAAACCAAGTTTAAAATGCATTACCGGCAAATCATTAAGGCTCTGAATTTAATACCGATTTACCGGTAAGTATGAATTTGTCAAAATGTGAATAATATGGCATTATAAAGGCATGATATAAAAAGAGGAATTGAAAAACATAATTTTAATGCAAATAAATTGTTACATATTCATATTTATTTTAAACAAAGATAACTTATTATATTATACACAATATTATTTACAAGAAATTGGCTGCTTTCATGTGCTACTAATTATAACAAAGGTTGATTCGTCATCCATTTATTTGTAGGCTTTTTTAATATATACATAATTAATAGGTATCTAATGGTCTTAATAAATTTATTCTATTTAGCTTTTATTTGAAAATATTTACTCCTTTTTAAATAATACACAATTCGGTTATAAAATAAAATATACAGATTGTGTATGTATTTGGCCACAGTAATTGTGGCGTAATATGGCCTGTTATTATTTTTAAATAATAAAAAAAATTGAAATGAATCTACCAATTCACATGTCGTCGGTCAGAAATTCATATAAAAATCATGTAGATACCTTCTTTTAAACAGAGATAATCAGCGATTAATGTTCCTCGTAATCGTAATATAACTAATTACTAGCAGTCGAGCTTGTTGCTAGGCCCTGCAGCAGCTATTCTGGCCACTGCGCGATTATTAGAGCCCGCTACGCAGCCATTGGTGTTTGCAGTTGGCTATCGGCTGCAATTAACTATTGTTCATTGCCTGCTGCTTTTCATACGATTTGTTTATTTTTTCAAACTACACACTGCATTTTCGAAGCGATCATAATATTAAAAATCCGTCGCCGTGTATGCTTCTATTTTGACACATTTCCAATCAAACGTATATTTTAACCTAGAAATTAAACGTCAAAAATATAATTCCTGGCAGAAAAAATAAAATTGACCTTTGATATTAAAGAATGTTTAGTAGTCCTTATATAAAATATTTCTAGACATTTAATAATCCCTAAAAGTTTTTCAAAAAAAATTCTTCGTTTTTTATAAAAGGACATATGATTTGATTTTTTTTAAGCTGGCGATGGAAATACAACGCATTTCTTGATGCGTATTGAGAGCACTCGTAATATAGATAATTCAACTTATCATTGAATGTCCTCGCGTAGTCGAGGATAAATTCTATGAAATTTAATTCCAATTCTCCGCTATAAATAAAACGCTTCATAAGCGCAGAGAAAATGAAAATATATTGATAGACCTTAAGCGGCGATTCCCACACTCGGCACTAAATTCCGATGTAATTTACATAATATTATTGCCAAATTTTTCAGTCAATTGGTTTTTATAAAGTTTCTATCTAGACCGTTCGGAAGCTAGGGTGCCAAGTTATCTAGTTTATTACGAAAACACTTCGCAGCTGACTCTAGTGAGATTTTCAGGGAGAAATGTCTGATGAAACCCTAGCCTTGTTATGGGCTGAACAGTAAAAGCTGGCAGGAGCAAAATACTCATACACACGCATCTCTTGTATAAAGGTCGATTGAATTTGAGTCGAAAAATCGAATAAATTGGAAAAATTCAGTAATAAAAGAGGGTTATTTATACAGCAAACAATTATTTTAGGGACTTTGCTGCAACAAACTTTGAAACAAAATAAAACACTGGAAATTAATTAGCGATTTACTAATTAATTAATTATTAAATGGACAACGTCACTTTACACGAATTAAACCTAACCCTATTCTTTAAATCACACTATTATGTAATATATCACTCGTATATGAATACTTTATTATGGCTGGGTACCACTATTTTTATTATTTGTAAAACATTTAATTCTCGCACGTAGTATTTATCGCATTTATTTATTTTTCCACCTAGGTAAGTACTCGCCTGATTTTTTCGCTCGATATCTGTCGCTTCGCAATTCACGACTGGGTACGTCTGGCGTTGTCTGCGACTCACTTCGCACTGAACGATTTGTCAAAACAAGACTCTTGCGCCAGCCCCGGTATATATCCAAACACTCTATTTATCGAACCTCCTAGATTATTCTAGTGTTTATGAGAAGGTTTCCGTCGCTTCTAGGCTGTTTCAGGGGTTTGTAGACGCTTCTCGAATGCTGTAGATAACCTTAGATTTCTGTAGATCGTTCTCGATATTTCTATAGTGTTGTTTCAAGTGACATATAACCAGTGATTTGGATGGTGCGTAAATTCTTTTTAGCATTAGCATCTCGTTACTTTACGAACAAGAATTCTCTTTGTTAATCGATAGTTTCATAACTAAGTATCGTAAACTTTTCTTCTACTTCGACAGGGTTAACTGCTTTCTTCTTTTCGCGATCCTGGGCCTTGTTAAGAGCAACAAGTAGCGAGGCTCTGGTCATTTTTTGTATTCAAAATGCCAAAATATTTTTTAAACAAAATTATTTTAAATAGTGACAAAACTACAAATAGGAATAGAATTACTTTTATTTTATTATTGGAATAGAATTAACTAATAACACAGTTTTTTTAATGTACAGAGAATTAAAAATATAGGATGAGATGCCGGAACAAATTTAGAATAAGAATAAACTGAACGAATTTGAAAATAACGGCTAAAATTATTGTATCTATGTATATAAATGCTGCAATATTGTACTACTTTTACAATATGCATTATAGCATTTATTTTTAAATTCGTTCTGTTTATTTTCATGCTTCCTTTCTTCCGGCTATATGGATATATATTATAGATTATATATAAATTATAGATTGTAAGGGTATTATTATATTTTAGATTAACGTTATTATGTATTAATAATTAAGTACAGAATGTAAAATATTTATTAATAAACAAATGTATTTCTCCTACTTTTCAAATAGTACACATTATTTTTCCCGTATTTTATCTTCAAGACTTTTCTAACTTCATGAACTTATCAAGTTCACTCTACTTACTTTATTTACCATACTGTATAACCCGGGAAGCCTCATCATAACCTATTCTCACCCCCTATAACGCGCGCATTATGTTCGTGTTTAATGCCTTCACCGATCCACTGGTTATTATCAGATGAAATGAATGGCGATTAATGTTATTGATTTTCAAATGTGTTATTTGTAATCGCAATACATGGCAAAATAAGTATTCATTTTCTTATATTTTTACAAATATTATTTTGTACTAGCTGTGACCGCGCGGCTTCGCATGCGTAGATTTTTAAAACACTGTTTGGATCGTCATAGAATTTTCGCGAACCTTCTAGAACATTCTCCTTCCAGAACTTTCAAGAAATTCGAATGTACAGGAACCTTCTAGACACACCGACTCATTCCGCCACTCAGTTTACAACCTTATAGAAGGTTCTAAACTGAGTGGCGGAATTTTCGAGAATTTTCTAGAACCTTCTCCTTCCAGAATTTTCTAGAGCAGGTTTTTCCGGAACAATCAGCACGCCTATTTTGAAACAATCTGAAGCATTTGCGGCCTTCCCATAACAAAACAATGTGCTAGAAAGCACATTTTCGTCACCCACTCCCACTCACGCACAGCCACCCCCATCAAACTCGCATATTTTCGATGTGACACCAAGGGCTATCCACCACCATAACCACCGATGGATGGTTGTGGCTGGTTGTGGAGAAAACTTGGCGGATAGGGAAACACGGGTTTCTTTATATATATATAAATTCATATAATATATAGATATATATATTATATATATATATATATAGATTATTGATTTTGTATAAGTTTTATAGCTCCCTTAAATTTGAAAATTCTAGCCACCCAAGCTTTTAAAAATACGGACAACACATCATCAACGTATATACAAAATAGTTTTCAATATAATTTTGTTTAGATCCATAACTACATATACAAGGAAATAAAACACTAGTTCTTCATTATACTCATTCAAATTATTTGTAACGTGTTTCGCCTTATGAGGTCATTATCGATCTAACAACTTAACTCAATGATCCTCAATATTATTTTTCTTTCTTCTCTTATGTTGTTTTCTATTTATTAACTTCTTCTTCTTCTCTCTGACTTCATCCCAACTCACTGCCGTCGTCGACCGTTGGGTCCAGCTCTCCCCGTCCGTTATTATGTCCTGGATGACGTCACCCAATTCGTGCCTCTGCATCTGACCATCCCTTTCAAATTCAAATTCAAATGTTTATTCAATGTTCAATGTTACAAATGTTTACAGTGTTTACAAAATTTAATGAAGCTTTTTTCATTGTTGTTGAGTGTCTTGGCAGCAAGTAAACACTAAATTGATTTGACGCCCTGCCTGCTACACTAGTAATTTACTGTATTATAGCAGACAGTGCTCTTCCAGTAGTATAATGTTCAAGAATATTTATTATTTATATAACATTTGTGAATAAATCTTATTGCCAATTAAAATTAAGTAATAGTAATAATTAAATGTTTACAATTTAATAATGGTGTTAATTAATTATATTATAGACAAAGGAAAAAAAATGATCTGAATAGGATATTAATAAAATAAAATAAAACAATTAAAAGTATTTAAAAAGATGACAGTAAGAGTAAGACAGTAAGTGAAAAAAATGATCTGAATAGGATATTAATAAAATAAAATAAAATAAAACAATTAAAAGTATTTAAAAAGATGACAGTAACAGTAAGACAGTAAGTGAAAAAAATGATCTGAATAGGATATTAATAAAATAAAATAAAATAAAACAATTAAAAGTATTTAAAAAGATGACAGTAACAGTAAGACAGTAAGTGAAAAAAATGATCTGAATAGGATATTAATAAAATAAAATAAAATAAAACAATTAAAAGTATTTAAAAAGATGACAGTAACAGTAAGACAGTAAGTGAAAAAAATGATCTGAATAGGATATTAATAAAATAAAATAAAATAAAACAATTAAAAGTATTTAAAAAGATGACAGTAACAGTAAGACAGTAAGTGAAAAAAATGATCTGAATAGGATATTAATAAAATAAAATAAAATAAAACAATTAAAAGTATTTAAAAAGATGACAGTAACAGTAAGACAGTAAGTGACAGTAAATGTTCTTGTAGGAATAGTATATTTTAAATTTAGTTTATATGATGGCTTTTAATAGGTTTTGGGCATGCTTCCTTCCCTTTTCATGCAGCCAGAGTTTCACTTTAGAAGAAAAATACGCGAGACTATGGCTACATGTTTTAAGTTTAGTGTTAAGAGTATTGAATGTTTTTGGTGCTTGGAAGAGGTGAAATCTTTGTGAAAAAGTTTTTTTGAATTTTGGTACAAGATAGTTGCAGTTCACCTGTGCCCTTGTTGAATGTGAGTGAGTTATTTGTTGGTGATCTTGTTTATGTCGGAAAAAATATTTTAAAGTGTTGAGTAAATATGTTTGATTGATGTCCAGGACGTGACATTCTCTGAAAAGTTCTTCTGAAGGAAAACGAAATGGCTTTTTATGAAGAACTCTCAATACCATTTTCTGGGCTTTGCTTAATGAATCTAATATAGTACAAGCTGCACCACCCCAACTGACAGTTGCATAATTAATGAGTGAGTGACACAGTGCATAGTATACTATTCTTCTTGTCGATGCGTCGAGTACATCTCTAATTTCTTTGAAAAAATAAACAAGCTTTCTTATTCGGATTGTAAGATTCAAAATATGTTTTCTCCAGTTTAGATGCTGGTCTATGTACACACCTAGATATCGTATATCTTCCGTTGTCTGCAGATTAGTACAATCACAGGGTTTATCTTTTGATTGACATGTGTGAATCAGTAGATTTTTGGGCTGCTTTATTTTTTTATTTTCATTTATTGGTTTTCTTACAGCCATATAATTAATCAATCTTGAAAAAAACAATAATTGATGTACAGAGTTTTGGGCCAATTACAAGAAAACACATATATACAATTGATAAAAAATAAGAAAAAACATGTCCAATAGTGAGTTTGTGTGAGTGTGTGTATTTGTGTGTTTATTTATTTATTTTGTTTTGGGAAAAGTTAACAGCAAAACAATCTTAAAAATTTTCCACTGAATTTAAAAATTTACTTTAACATACATTAATAGCGAATGGAGAGGGTGGAGGGGAATGTGGGACGGGAGTAGAAGGGAAGATATAATGTACAAATTAGTTTGGGTGCGGTAGTGTAGATATTGTTTGTTTTATGTTTCTTATTGTTGCGTTGAAAATGTCAATGTGGTGATAGTTTGTGTTAAATGAATTTGTGGATCTGTACATAAAGGAGTTTTGTTTTGAGTTGGTCTTACAAAAGGGGAGATGAAAAGTAGGTGAATGTCTGTTATTGCGAGTTGGGATGTGGTAAGATATTCGTTGAAGAAGTTCCGGACTATCAACTAGATTGTGTGTTATTTTGAATAGCATCACCGCGTCAGCTATGTTTCTTCGACGAGTTAGGGTCTGCATGTTAAAAAACTTCGCAGAGTCTTCATTGCTTATATGAGATCTAAATGAACGCAGGTCTAGGTATCTTAGGAATCTGTTTTGGACGCTTTCAATTCTATTTTCGTGTACTGCATAACCTGGATTCCACACCTGAGATGCATATTCTAAAATACTACGAACGTATGAGAAATAAAGTGTCTTGAGGGTACTGATATTTTTGAAATGTTTACATGTGCGTATGACAAAACCAAGCATAGATGATGCGTTGGTGACTATATAATCGATATGTTTGTTGAAATTTAATTTACTGTCAAGTATCACCCCAAGGTCTTTGCTTTCGGATTTGGTAGATAATGTTATATTATTAATTGAATATTCATTAGAGAATACCTTTTTATTTCTTGTAAAGCGTACAACGAAGCATTTAGAAACATTTATTTCCAGGCTGTGGGCATTGCAATACGTGTTCAGACGATGTAGGTCATCTTGCAGCCTTCGACAATCTTCTAGTGAGTTTATGGGAGAAAAAATTTTCATATCATCTGCATATAGGATAGTTTTTGAGTTTAGAAAGCAATCACCTATATCATTGATATAAATGTTAAATAGCAATGGTCCCAGCAGACTGCCTTGAGGTACTCCAGATGTTACAACAACAGTGTTAGATTTAAACCCTGCAACCACTACAATTTGACTACGGTTGGAGATATAAGAAGTAAGCCAACGATAAAGATTGCCGTGAATACCTATCTTTAAAAGCTTGTTTGACAGTGTTGAGTGATCAACCCTATCGAACGCTTTACTGTAGTCGGTGTAGATAGTGTCTACTTGTATTCTGTTATCTAAGTTATCTTGGAGGTATTCTACGAAAGTCAAAAGATTTGTGGTTGTAGATTTACCACTAATGAAACCGTGTTGATTAATATTCAAGGTAGGCTTAAGAGCTGGATACAGTTGGTCATAGATTATTTTTTCAAAAATTTTGTTAAATATACAAAGTTTGGAGATAGGCCTATAGTTTTTTACATCATTTTTTTTATCATTCTTGAAGATAGGAGATACATATGCAGATTTCCAAATAAGAGGGACAGTGCATTCTGTTAGAGAACGATTGTAAATTAAAGAGAGGGGTAAGGCTAGATTGTGTGCACATCGTTTAATAAAGATTGAGGGTATTTCGTCCGGGCCGGCACCTTTGTGAATATCAATTTTTTTAAGATATTTTAGTACAATTTCCTCTGTCACTTCAATACTGCATATATTAGTTATGTGGTTTTCGTGGTTAATTATGGGCGTAATGGTAGGTCTATCATTCGGTGTACTAAAAACTGAGCTAAAATATTCCGAGAATAAGTTTGCTATATCCGTGCCATTATTAGCCTTCCTATCTCCTAAGAACATGCAATTTGGGACACCTTGAGATTTATTACACGTTTTGACATAGCTCCAGAAGTTTTTTGTGTTTAAGTTGATATTAGTTTCAATGTTGTTTAAGTAACGTGATTTGGATTCGCGACATAAATCTTTGTGCCGTTTGCGTAGGAGAGAGAATGTATCATAGTCGGCTTGGTTTTTGAATCTCTTATATTTACAAAAATATTTAAATTTTTCTTTGGTAATCTTGATAAGGGAGGCGTTATACCATGGGGGATATTTCGTATTCCAAGTAAATTTATGAGGAACATAAAGATTAATGAGACTTTTTAAGAAGTTATACAAGTTATCAAGAGCAATTTCTATTTGATGATTAGAGAAAATAGATTCCCAATTAGCTTGTTCAAGAGCGTAGTTGATAGAATCGTAATCTCCACGATTAAAAAGAAGAACTTTCCTTTTTGTATTTATCAGTACAGGGTTTTCCTGGAATGGAACATTAATGGATATGGCTTTATGATGTGTATCTTCCGGAACCAGCGGGTCATCATTACCTACGACTGATGTTAATAAGTTAGACAGAACTAGATCTAAAATGTGGCCACTTGGGTTTGGTTCACCGTTAAATTGAGACAGGTTTAGAAAATGCATACAGTCTATGAAATACTTGCTGTTATGTGTAGAATGATTAATTGCTTCATAATGTGAAGATGATGTAGATTTTATCCATGTAATTTCAGCAAGATTAAAATCACCTAAAATAATAAATGAGTCCGTAGGGTTATTTGATACCACATCTGTTAACATATTTAGGAAATTTTCTATGAGGTATTGATAATGAGTCCCACCAGGGATATATACGCAACATATATGAACAGGATGGCGTGAGCCATTAGAACGAATTGTGACCCAGATGTCTTCAGCGGAGGATTGCCATTCCGGCCGAGCAATGCTGATCAGTTCATGTTTAACAGCTAAAACTACACCACCGCCAAGGCGTTGACCGGTTGAGGCATAGTCGCGATCTCTGCGATAAATGCTGTAACGGGAGTCAAAAAGCTCTTCGTTTCTAATGCCTTTATTGAGCCATGATTCCGTAAGGGCGATTATATCGTAGTCATTTGAATATGTGTTTTGAAGGATTGTTGTTGTTTTGGTACGAAGGCCTCTAACATTCTGGTAATATATGGTTATGGACATGGTGGACGAATAAAATAAATATTAGTTTGTAAGCGGCTAATTATCCGGTTACAACAGTATAAAGTAATAAATCTAAAAAAAAATTAAAATTAAAAAATAACGTATTCGAGTAGGTATACTAATAGCGGGAAGAGCTATCCACTTTACTAACGGAGTTGATGTTTTGGTTTTGAGTGTAGTGTGTAAGTGTTCATATGTTTGTCGGGATGTCTCTATATAACTAAGTGTGTATTTAAGAGTGCAAAAAATAGTATTAAGGTGGTGTGAGTGTATACTAAATGTAAAAAGTGTGCATTTGCGTTGTAGTATATTAGACATTTCAACAGAAGGGTTGATGTGTGGAGGTATACCTTTACATTTATCAACATAAGAATGAACAGTGTTGATGCGTGAAGGTACACCTTTACATTTATTCAAAATAAACTTTGACGTTTCAAAATGTTTTATCTCTATGGATATGATCTGACACTGACTCGCTATGTGGATACAAGATTCTTCATCTACATCAAGTTGGAAAGGTTTCAGCAGGGAAAGGAGATGATATTTATGTTGTGAAGCGAGTAAATCCTCGCGTGCATTGTGAGTGTGAGTGTCTTGAGGAGACAGTTTATATGGACAACAAATAGTACAGTTAAAACCTAGTGTAAACATGAAATTCATTCCTCTAATTAAGAGACACACAGTAAATGTTATTTGATCTTTTTTATATCCACTTCCCGAAATATCGCGATAGGAGGAGACTCGTCGTTTCGTCGAACGTATATGCGGCAATGTTTCACCCAAACATATTGAAATCCCGCGCTTTTCGCTACGGATTTCACATTGTGTAGCAGCACTTTATTGCCAGGGGTCAGGTGATCGTTCACAAATACCCTGTGAGCATCTCCGGGTATACCTAAATCGCGAGTGGTAATTCCTTTGTTCCTCCTGACTCCTGTAATGATGCTATCCTTTAAGTGTCTTCTGGAAAGTTTTAATATAATTGCCTTTGGTCTTCCTTTGTCGCTGGAGCGTGGAGCCACTCGTGTGCAGAATTCGATGTCCTGTTGGGAAATGTCGATTCCAGCTACTTTTCCAATGTTGATAACAATGTCGTTCAAGAGTTCGCCTTTACGTTCTGGTACACCCGTTATCTCCAGATTGTGAAGGCGCGACCACTGTTCGTTGTCACTAATTTTGTTTTCCATGGCTATGACGTGAGCGCGCATGTCTGAGAGTTCCGCTTCCATTGAGTCCAGCCTTTTAAGTTTCTCGTCATAGGAACATATTTTTGCGTCCATTTCTTCAAATTTGTTATTGAAGAATTGCATGGCAGTTGTTACAGCGGAAAATTCCTTACGAAGTTCACTGATCTCATTTCTTATGTCGCTGAACTGTTGCAGATTTGCGCGTATTGTTTGTATTTCTTTTAGTACTTGAGTCATGGGATCTTTCGTAGATTCGCTTGAGGTAGGTGATCCGGGCTGATTTATGCAATTGAAACATTTAATTGAGTTGCGTCGGTCTTTAGTCATTTTACGGTACATTGATTCAGAAATGCCAATGCATGTAATATGAAATTTATTCCTGCAGTCTAAGCAGGTGGTGAACACTTCATTGTTTTTCAATTCCACTTTACACTTTGAGCAATTCATTGTACTAAAATTAGGCTATTCACACTCAGATACTATCAGATAAATAAAAAATAATTGGAGAGATATTTATCAAACTTTGATTTTTGACAGGTTATTGTTGCAATTTGTTCTTTTACTGATGGAGAAACACATGTATTTTGTCTTTGAAGCATTTACTGTTAGTAGATTTTTGTCAAGCCATGATGTTATTCGATTCAATCCACTTTGTGCCTTTTTTAAAACATCTTCCCAGGAATCATCTTGAAAAAGAAGCACTGTGTCATCTGCGAAAGTAATTATTTTACCGTTTTCTAAATTGGAGTTACACATTTCATTGACATATATGAGGAAGAGCGTGGGTCCCAAAACACTTCCTTGCGGTACTCCATATGATGTTTTGTGGAGGTTGCTGCAGTGATCGCCCGATTTAACTACCTGAACCCTGTTATTTAGATAATCTTCAAACCACGCCAAAGCCGTCCCCCTTATTCCCAAAGCTGATAACTTGTGCAGCAGCAGTGGATGAGACACCGTATCGAAAGCTTTGGCTAGGTCCAAAAATATACCAATACAACGTTTGTCTTTATCTAATTGTGTAACTAAGAATTCCGTTAGTTGACATATTGCATCTTCTGTTGAGAGTTTTGATTGGAACCCGTATTGATTGTTGGAGATTATTTTGTGAATATCCAGGTATTTTAAGAGACGTACTTTAACTATCTTCTCTAAGATTTTAGAAAAAACACTTAGGAGCGATATAGGTTTATAGTGGCTCGGATTACGGGGATCACCTTTGCACCACTACGGGGGGGACCTTTGCACCACTCATGATTTTTCGATTATTATATTATTGTTGTTTGGTTAATATTTATTTATTACCATTTATATAAAATTTATATAAGTAGCTGTGTTTTACTATATATTACTATTGACGTAATTGATAATTAAGGCGTTTAAATAAATTAAACTCAGAATAGAAAAAAAATGTATTTTCCATACTAGTAGCACATAATAGGGTTATATCCGATTTCTTACGTGTAAGCATATTTCGATCTTACACAGCATTTTAACATGAACTTCACTTCTAGGCATAAAACGTAATTTCCCGTATCGGTTCACCATGATAATATTATAAAATAAACTTGTCTTCTGTTTATGGGATAGTAATTAATTTCCGAATTTTCGTGGGAACATTTAAGTGGATTGCAGGTATTCATTAAGTGTTCACTTAATTTGTTGATTTCTGTAAATTTGTTTACTGTTAACTATCATCTGTTGGCTTTCCAAAAAACAATGGGATATTATTATGCAACGGTTATATTCGGCGTGACGTAATCTTTTTTGGCATTTGTGAAGCAACACCTGTCAGTTTATTAATTATTTACTTCATTCATCGTTTGGTGATCAAATCGTTTGGAAACTTGCGAATTACGAATTAATAAAATATTATTATCGATCTGAAAGTATTTTCGAAAATTGTGAAAATGATGATATTTCCTCAGAATAGATACTTGAGGAATTTCCCGATTATGAGAAAAATGTAAATGGTTATTATATTTCTAAATTGTACATCCAAGTTATTTTTTGTTTCTTTGTAAAAGTTTGAAAAAATAATTGCAAAAATGTATGTGACAGTGATAGCGTTAAAATCGGAATCAGCTGATATTTTTATGCAAGGTTCTTGATTTATTATGAAAAAAAATTAACACACTTTCCATCATCCAATCGAGCTGAAATTTTTCACATCGACTTGATGACGAGCAAAGTCAGAATATATAACATGCTCAAGACTTATCATGTCGTACGTTATCAAAGCAAGAGTTCTCAAGACACAATGAAAACTAAACATCTTCTTAAAACTACCGAGATGAAGACCCTAAGACCTATTAAGGGCAAGACCCCCAGAGACCAATGCGGAAATCCGCAGAACCTGCGAAATACAAGACAATGTACGATGGAGCAGGCAGAAAAGGCGTTTCTGGAGGGACCATGTCGAGAGAATGGACCAGACAAGACTTCCCAGAGCCGTGATGCGCGGGATTCCAGAGGGGCGCCGACTGCCAGCGAGACCACCAGAGAGATGGAGAGAGAGCTGGACGACATCGTCACAAGACCAGGACTGAACCATCAACACAGATCAAGGTTCTAATAAAGGAAGAAGAAGAAGACTTGATGTCGATGATAATGCATTCTTACATACATTTAGGGTCACACAACACGCGCACACAAAAAAATGCAAATTTAACTGTGAAATAAGGGGAAAAAACTAGCGATAAACATATACATACATGCATATCTTAAACACTTTAGTTTATACAGAATTTAATAACTAACTAACTAACCATCATGCCGTTTCTCCGCAGGGGTAGGCAGAGAGGATAGAATGCCACATTCTTCTATCTTGGCACGCCAATTTTGCTTCGTCTACATTCATACATCTTCTCGTGCATGATCTACGGATATCGAGGCTTTTAACAGGGCATTCCTCCAATACTTGTAGTATCTGATCGTGCCAGGCTTTCGAGGACGCCCTTTATTTCTATTGCCTTCAACGCTCGCCCTATATATTTTCTTAATCATCCTTTCCTCCTCGCTTCTACATGACTACAATTTAATACATAAACTAGAATTCAATACAGAAGTGCTATATAGTTTTCGATTGTCATTAAAATCGGAATCGGTGATATTTTTACTCCCTTTATATTAACTCGTGGCGTCTGCTTGCTTGCCGTCAACAAAAACTTTGGATCGATTTTTGACCCTTTTCCCGTGATCCAATCGAGCTGAAACTTGGCAAGTAGACTTGTGGCGACGATCAAGAAGATCTATCAAATTTTCGTTAAAAAAAATTAATAATTATAGTATAATTTCGGATTTTTAGAAATTTTATTGGTTTTCTCAAATTGGAATCATTAGAAAAGTTTGATTACGGCGGCCCGATAACGTCGCGGAATATTTTCTAAATTTGAATTACTCCGTCGGTACGCATAATAGGTACTTCACTACGAATGTCGAAAATCTAAATTGACTGACAAATGTTTTTAGAATTTAATCTTCAAAGCATGAAGTGTCTTATCAAAGCTCAAAACATCTGACATTTTAGAAATATATTAAATTACTGTAAGTTTAGTGTTATGTTATGTGTTTTAATTCGTCTTTAATTGTTGTCATATTTTACAAAGAAAGGGAGTATAATAAAAACTTGGTTTTTATGGGTTAGTTTTTTATCAAATTTATGTTATACAATACCGCCGATGTAACCCCTTCACCCCGCAGCCCGCCCCGCCTGGCATGCAATTATCGTATCGAACCACCCCCTCCTATTGTGGCGTTAATTGAATCGAACGTATATCTAACGGGTAGACAAGGGCGGGTACTCAGGGCCGCACTAGGAACAGCCAATTTTGTTATTTTATTTGTTTTTTTTCCATGATTGTGGGGTAAAAGCAAAGGCAGCAATATCCAAAAAAATTAAATGCAGTCATCGACGATTACTAAATTATAATTTCGGAATTCGGAATTCGAGATTTTATACGAAACTTTGCCTTTACAATTATAGGAAACATGATTTTAGTAGGGATACACGAAATATAGAGAATACACCAAATAGATAAATATAGAAAATACACAAAATATAGAAAATATGTACGTTTTAAATTAGTAATTCTTGGCGACTATATTTAATACATTAATTTATTTTTTTTACATATTACTGCCTTTGCTGCCTTTGAGGCGTATCTTCGGACCGGTTCTAGAAAGTGGACTTTGGCGCAGACGTTACAACAATGAGCTCTATACTCTATTTAAGGAACCAAACGTCACAAAATGTATAAAACTGGGAAGACTTCGGTGGCTGGGTCATGTGGAGAGAATGACCGAGCATCAAGTCCCTGTTGAACTCAAGGCCAATAGGGCGAAGGAGCTTAGGAAGGCCAAAATTAAGATGGAGTGACAACGTCCTCAAAGATATCTATATATTCGAAACTGGAGAGAGCTGGCACTAGACCGAGATGAGTGGAGGAAGATTATTGAGGAGGCCAAGACCCACCAAGGGTTGTAGTGCCAAGAATGATGACTGCCTTTGCTTTTATACCCTACAATTGTTTTACAAAACAAATTATTCCAAATAATATTAATTTCGAATGTCCATCCGTAACCGTAACTAGAATCTGTATCCAACAATTTCCGTTTTCAATATTAGGATGTTACTAATCTAATTTTGTTTTCATCTATACTTACAAATATATAAACAGGTAAAGTTTGTAAGTTTGTATGTAGGAGGTAATCTCCGAAACTACTTATCCACTTTCAAAATTTTTTTCACCAATATTTAGAATGGACTTTCAGGATGGACCTTCCGTTAAAATAAAATGGCTTTTCGTGGTGACCTATTTTACAACTAAAGTCGACGAAAAAATGGTTTAGCCTTAGCAGTAAGAGATATTTAAATACTTTCTGTAGAGAAGTTGTAGAACTCAAAAAGGTCTTTAAAAAAGTCTTCGACGACATACATTTAAATGTCAAGGTTAATAAACAAATCGATAAAATATGATTAAAAGTTACCAAAAATCTTGTAAAAAAATAATATTTCAGAAATCTGCAAAGTCTTAATCATTTTATTCAACTTGTATTGTGGCGAATGAATTTTCAATTTCGGTCCTAGTTATTTTAATGATTGTACGTACCTACAACGTTTTACAGAAGACGAGTCAGAAATCACTTATCTCCATAACTCTGATATTAGATCATGATTGCTTGAACATTTTTGAATCATACTTAAGGCAGGAATCCAAATTTTAAGTATTGTGGACTAACTCTGTTAAAAAACGTTACCACTTTGTAAAAAAATGTTCACGATATGATTGTTAAGAAACTCGAACAACCTAAGTGTCATTGACTACTATTACCTATGATTTTTTTAAATTGATTAAATTGATTTTAAATTGAAGACCTAAATGTCATTGACTACTATTACCTATGATTTTTTTAAATTAATTTTTTCATTCAAAATCTCTCTTTTGTGAACTTTTTTTAACGTTATTCATCTTGGAAATAAAAACATTTTGGCATGAAATAGAGAACAAAGTTGACAGAATGGAGATGTTTTCTTTTTTTTTTCAATGAATGGAAACGAAAATTTGAGTAAAATTCAACAAAATCTCAAAAACTAACAGAGATATAAAATTTTTAATTAGCGTTTTGCATGAATAATTTTGTTCCGTCCGGTGGAGTCACGTGACGTCATTTCTCGTACCCGGTGTACATCCCTGCTCGCGTGACGTCACAGGCGGTCAATCATTCCGCGTTAAAATACACCAACTTTAATATTCTCTTTCTCTGTTATTTATTGACAGATTTCCACAAAATTTTCACTGGTTTATTAGTTTCAACATCACGAAACTTCACTGCGCCGGTCTTCAAATCGTGATCGCCAACTTGACACAGTCTGGTTCTGTCCCCGAGCGCGCCCACCTCGTAGTCCTTTATTGCCCATTACGGGCTGTCAGCGCCACGGAGGGCGGGAATTATGCCGTCGTGCGCTGCCCCCTTCCCCCACCCACCACCAGGGGGCGGTCAGTTCCTTCTTCGCCCGCTGCTCCTGATCCACTCACAATGGAGACGATAAACGCCGCATTGTTGCGATAAATACGATTGCGGGGCTCACCGGCAAGCGTTGCATCGAGGCAACATTTGTATTAGAATTGAGGGAAAGAAATTGACGCTTTTAATTAAGTAATTGGTGCTTTTGGTTTTTAATCTGTTTCTGACTTTGGTTCTCCTTTGGTCATATGGAATGCAGTTGCTACATTGATGTGTAAGCGCGTATTTCTTAAAAAATGAAATATTTATTGTATTTTATTTGGGTCACAATTGGGTTGGTATGCACCAAGCACTCGATCTCTCCACTCCTCTCTGTCACCTGCCAGCCTCTTCGTTTCTTGGTAGGTGATTCAGCGCACATCTCCGATAACCTAGTCTATGTAGGTTGTATAAAGGAGATAATTTGATAATACTCGTAAGTTGTAAATATCGCAAGTACAGCGAATGAATTAAAAATATTTTGTACAAGTTACTTTAATAATAGTCCATCGTTTAGCAGAAGATAAGTAAGAAATATCGTAAAAAAAGATTATCCCCAGAAGTACTGATATTGTTGCTAAAGTTGAATTATTATGACTTTTTCTTCAAACACAGCAGTGACATTATAATTATAATTTATAGAATTAAACTTTGTTTACACCACTTATTTTGTTATTGAAAAAATTCAACATGTTTCGAAGCTAATGGCTTTTTCTTTTTTCTTTCTTGACAAAGAAACCTTTTGAATTTTTTGAATAATAAAATAAGTGTTGTAAACAAAGTTTAATTTTATAAATTATAGTGAATTATTAAGGACTAGATTTATAAACACTCTTTTATTAAACGCGTGCAATGAGTATTTATAATAGATTTGACGACCACTTTCCAATCATAAGATAGTGTTCCTGTATGTCTGTTTTCAAAATGTTAATGTTCTGGAAAATATAATATAAAAATATTTAATCATTCAGAAAAGTGCTGCATTTTTTGTCACAGAGACATCTTAATTAATTAATGTATATTATAAATGTCTCACAGAGGCGAAACTGTATTTTTATGGGAAATTAGGTATAGAAGTATTTTGGGTGTTCATAGGATTTACGATCTATCTGTGGTTATAAACATGGCACGTAATTCAAATATATATACAACTTCCAAAAAATTAATAGACATGGTATATTCTATCATGGGTGGAAATGGCAAACTTTACACGGTGTAAAGTGATCACTTAAGCCAACCATACGATAGGTCGTAAGTCCTATGAACACCCAAAAGACGATACCTAATTTCCCATAAAAAATACGTTTCGTCTCTGTGAGACATCTATGATATACATTAATTAAAAATATTTAAAATTATCAATGTTGAAAACTAAAATTAAAATACAACATTTCCTTCTTTAATACTGGTACTAATCATAGTTCTCATCAGCAATCAGGAGTAGGGCAGCTCTCGCACAAAGTCGATGATCACCTCATAAGTAGTGCGCGGGTCCTGTCTATCCCGATGGCCGGGCAGGTCGGCCGATACGTCACAAGAACCCCGGCCCCAATCACTCACCGATCCCCCACCGAGTCCCGCTCTACAATATAATTAGTAGATTTGTCCCCATGTTCCCGGGGGCGCGCTAATCGGACTAGCGGCAGAGGCCGCGTCCTGGAATCGGGAAGATCTTCCATCTCCAGGCAGCGAAAGAGCGAATCGCCGGTTTCGTTGTTCACCTCATAAATTGACGGTTCCTATGTAAACTCGGACTTCTATCGATGATTCATTTGAACTTTTTTGTACCTATACATAAGATGCACCCAACAAATCCCAACTCTCTTACCAAGATTTGCATACCTAGGATCCCTGATAACAAGCAACAAAAATACTACAGAGGAGATCCAGAAGCGCGTAGTGAGCGCAAATCGCTGTTTTTTCCGCCTACAAAAGCAGATAAAATCCAGACTGCTTTCCAGAAACACCAAGATATTAGTGTACAAAATGCTTATTAGGCCAGTGCTCACGTACGCAGCTGAGACGTGGGTACTAACTAAGAGGAATGAGCGAGCACTGGACGTTTTTGAAAGGAAAATTTTGAGGCAAATCTTCGGACCGATTCTAGATAATGTATTTTGGCGCAGACATTACAACAATGAGCTCTAAACTCTATTTAAGGAGCCAAACGTCACAAAATTTATAAAACTGGGAAGACTTCGGTGGCTGGGTCATGTGGAGAGAATGTCCGAGCATCAAGCTCCAAAGTCCCTGCTGAACTCAAGGCCAAGAAGATAAAAAAACAAGAAGAATATAAAAAAATGTTATCATAATACATAATTCTCTATAAGTACCTACAACAATGATGGGGTATAATATAATAATTAGGTGTAAGAAGCAAAAAAATCATAATTCTCTGTTTAATCTTGGTTATCAAGACGTTGCGCTACTCTGACAGCGCTATTCTCACAGCTTAGAACTAGTGGCCAAAATGCATATAATAAAAGTAGGTCATTTTTGACAGTGAACTATTTCATGTAGGCACCCAGCACACTAACTGTATAAATTCGCCTTTACATAGATTGCACTGCCTAGACAATCAATACAGCTCTGTTGATATATTTAGTCCAGTTATAAATGTTTACTTAGTTCAGCGTTACACTCAAATACTCTAACCTCACCTATCCAAATCAAACCCAACATATAATTCATTTGCTTATAAATGCATTAATATATAGATGCATATTTTAATTTGAATATATAAAAGAGAACGTCAATTTATATGGATAACAGAGATAATTAATATTTCGCATATACGTAGATTGCATCGCCTAGGCAATCAATACAGCTCTGTTGGTATATGTAAAAATACAAAAGATAAATCTATTTATCTTCCATTTTATAGTTTGCCTACATATTTAATCTATTATTTATCTTGCTAACATTCTTTCATTATTTATTTTCTTATTTACATACTGAGAAAGCTACGCTATTTGAACACTTTGTTTTACATTATATTAAAACCCAATTCAGGGCGTGTTTGTTAATAAATAATAAATAATATCCAGACATTTCAGTCCGATATTTACATTACGTTAATAGTAATGAGACAGAATGCATATCAATGTCAGTAAAAAAAATCATTGTGAACCCAGCACATTCCCGCTATAGTTACAGTGTTGTATTTGACTTAAACAGTTGCACCAAGTCTGCACGCTGGTCATTATGCACCGAACAATTCCCAAGTCGTGCTCGCCCGCCCACTACACGGCGAGTCCCACTTCGGAACTCGCTCTGGCCCGAGCTTCCGATCTCGGACTTCCGCTGCCGAAAGAGACCGGAAGTTTAATTTGTCACCGTGAACTAAGATGGCAACTTTAGCCATAAATCCCGCGCTGCGGTCGGCCGGTCGAGATAAACATCCCTCGAAACAATTCTCCCGCGCGCCTGATTCATGGGGAAGACCGGGGATATCGGAGAGGACTGAAATGGAACTACGTAAGTAGGGAAGAACGGGAAGAAGGAATTAAGTGTCCCGTGTTTCAATTTGTTTTGATGTCTTCTGTTTGATTTGCGTTCGATTTCAAACGTGAAAACGTTTATTAATTTTTTACGACGTTTTATATTTCCTATAACCATAGCAATATTATAATAAAATAATGTACCTAATAGAAATTACACTACAATTTTATATTTGTATAATTTATTAAAGGAATCCACATAATATAACTTAACTGCTATCAGGCAAGGAGCAAAACTAATTTATTTATTTATTTATTTATTTAATGTTTATGGAAGACCAACAGCACAAAAAAAAGCATAGAAAACATTGATACAATATAGATGGCCAATTACAGAAAAACAAACAGAAATATGTCAGTAATGATAAATATTTATGATATACTAAGGTATATTAATTATATAGAAAGAAAGAATAAAAAATTTAAACAAACAGAAATATGTCAGTAATGATAAATATTTATGATATACTAAGGTATATTAATTATATAGAAAAAAAGAATAAAAAATTTAAACAAACAGAAATATGTCAGTAATGATAAATATTTATGATATACTAAGGTATATTAATTATATAGAAAGAAAGAATAAAAAATTTAAACAAACAGAAATATGTCAGTAATGATAAATATTTATGATATACTAAGGCATATTAATTATATAGAAAGAAAGAATAAAAAATGTAAACAAACAGAAATATGTCAGTAATGATAAACATTTACGATATACTAAGGCATATTAATTATATAGAAAGAAAGAATAAAAAGTTTAAACAAACAGAAATATGTCAGTAATGATAAACATTTATGATATACTAAGGCATATTAATTATATAGAAAGAAAGAATAAGAAATTTAAACAAACAGAAATATGTCAGTAATGATAAATATTTATGATATACTAAGGTATATTAATTATATAGAAAGAAAGAATAAAAAATTTAAACAAACAGAAATATGTCAGTAATGATAAATATTTATGATATACTAAGGCATATTAATTTTACAGAAAGAAAGAATAAAAAATTTAAACAAACAGAAATATGTCAGTAATGATAAATATTTATGATATACTAAGGCATATTAATTATATAGAAAGAAAGAATAAAAAGTTTAAACAAACAGAAATATGTCAGTAATGATAAATATTTATGATATACTAAGGCATATTAATTATATAGAAAGAATGAATAAAAAATTTAAACAAACAGAAATATGTCAGTAATGATAAATATTTATGATATACTAAGGCATATTAATTATATAGAAAGAAAGAAAAAAAAATTTAAACAAAAGATAAAGAAACTTAATTATTACGTGGAAAAAAATTCAGCACTCAAAATTTTTCTTAATCTTGTGTGGCTGCACTCGAACAGATCAATATCCAATAATTTTATCAGTTTATTGAATGCATCGCATACCCTCAAGAAATATGAATTCCGACGATAGTTGGATGAGGTAAAATCAATGTGAAAGACTGGGTTGTGTCTACGAGATCTACAGGGACCATGGAATTTTAGTCTATTTAATAGTTCAGGACAGTCGACGTTGCCTGATACAATTTTTAGTAGGTACATCAAATCACCTATTTCCCGACGTCTGTATAAAGGTAGGATGTGATATTTTTTGCATGAACTGTCATAATCGTCAGAAACGCAATTGAATTTAAAGTTGAGAAAGCGAATAAATTTTTTTTGAATTTGTTCCAACCGATTTACATAGATCATATACTGGGGGTTCCATACTTGCGTTGCATACTCGAGTTTGCTTCTGACAAAAGTGCAGTAAAGTACTTTCAATGTCTTTACACACTTAAAATCTTTAGACATTCTCATGATGAAACCTAAAGCCCTATAAGCCTTACTTATAATAGACTCGATATGTTCATCGTATAATAATTTTCTATCATTGATCACCCCTAAATCTCTGATTGATGTAGCTGTTTCTAATTGTTCTCCTTTTAATATATAGTTAAATGGTATTATATTTTTTTTGCGTGTGAAAACTACACAAGAACATTTTGAGGGATTCAAATCCAGTTTATTTAATCTACAATAATTATCTAACCGTAGCAAATCATCTTGTAGATCGAACGAATCGTAAATACTAGAGATTGGTTTAAAAATTTTCATATCGTCAGCAAAAATTAGGACATTAGAGTGACGAAAGCAATCGTGAATATCGGAAATGAAGATTATAAACAACAATGGCCTCAGCAGTGATCCCTGGGGTACTCCGCTGGGAACTACAACCCAACTCGACATGTAATTGCTTACTACCACAGCCTGAGTTCTATTATCGATGTAGGATGCAAACCATCTTAGCAAGTCACCACGTATTCCGGCCAAGAAAAGCTTATTAATCAACAGATGATGATCTATTCTATCAAACGCCTTACTATAATCAGTATAGATCACATCTGTTTGAAGTCCTTTATCCATTTTATCAGTTAGAAAGTCATTAAAGAGGATTAGATTGGAGACGGTTGATTTCCCTTTGATGAATCCGTGTTGATCTGGTTGAAAGGAGTGATGAAGAGCTGCATAGACTTGATCGTATATAACCTTCTCGAAAACTTTAGCAATTGTGCACAATTTAGAAACAGGTCTATAATTTGCGATGATTATGATGACTCATTTGATAATGAGTCATCATAATCATCATTTTTGGCTCTACAACCTCCGATGGGTCAACCTCAAGAGTTTTCCTTTACTCATCTCGGTTTTGTGCCAGTTTCGAGGCAGATATGTCTTTGGGGACGTTGTCGCTCCATCTTAATTTTGGCTTTCCTAAGCTCCTTCGCCTTATCTGTTTTGAATTCAGCAGGGACTTCGGTGCATGATCGTCGGTCACTCTATCCACATGACCCAGCCACCGAAGTCTCACGGTTTTATAAATTTTGTGACGCTTAGCTGTTTAAACAGTTATTAAAAAATTACATGGACATGACAAACTTACATTTAATTCGTACATGTTATTATTACGTACATTTAATTAATATTTAATATATACAAATTATACATGTATTATATAAGAATTCTTATCAAAGATGTAGGACAATCCTGCTTCGGAAAACTCTCTCAGAGATATGGAACAGACCAATGTCCAAAGTGATATTGTTCAACATAGCCGTAGCTCTTCCAACAGGCATATCCATCGGTTGGTTCCGTAATATTAGAATATGAAATAATCTATGTTGACGCTGTCCAAGGTTATTATCAAGATCATACAAACCAATGCTCCGCAATAATTTCAGGATTATATTAAAAATATATATTTCATCTAGTCTCTTAGTTATTGTAGCCAAGCATACCCTGGAGAAACTCGGTTGGATAAAGCCAAGGATAATGCAGAAACATGCACCAGGATCTTATATGCTCTTTATACCTATATCAAACTCCCAAAATCAATTAAAATAATAGCAAATATGATTATGTATAAAAGGGAGTTTCTTAAATGGCATAAAAGTCGCCAATATAAATAAACAATTATTAATTGGATATGTTTTGTACTCCTTTGTTCTAATTTGAACAAATTCATTTTATATGTATAAAAAAATATTAACATTATTTTAAAATTTATTTTCTTGACCTCGTTTAATGTCAGTTTATCCGTCAAAAATGACGTTTTTTTACATATTTGAATTACAGTTTTATATTAGTTAGTAATTTCAATGTTTTAGTGGTATATAAATTCAAACACATATCTGATTATTTTCTATAAAGATTTTTTTATGAAATATTTTGTAAATTTTTGATTCTTAAATTTTTATTATTTAACTTTTTTTTTTAAATTTTTTTAAATTTAAAAATTTTTTTAACAAAAATATTTTCGATGGTGTGCAAGTATTCACAAAAATGATATTGATGCAGAGTTTTGTAATGTGGAGAATTACGTGTATTCCAACAGCGATTGTGTTATTTTATCGCTTTTTTAGAGTTAAGGATTATTAACGACTAGCTGTAACCCATCAAAAATTACGGACTTTTACATGTCGGTTCCTAATGAATAAGTAATTACTTATTTATAAAAAAGAAATAGGATAATTAAATTTTTTTTTAAAGAAGTTACAGATAGACGGATAGACCATGAAATTATTATTATTGGGATTATTAATTAATTACGTCTGATAACGAGGGAGACTATAAACTCAACGTAGATGAAGAACAAACTTTGTTTTAGTGTGAATTAAGCTTTGTTTAGCTACTACATACCCATAGGATTTCCTTATTAATACCTGTACCTTTGTAATATATTGTGGAAAATCTTCATTTATATATGTGGGTTCTCAAAAAATAGATTTTACAAGTGTTTCACTACCACGATGGAAGAAATCCTCTAAAACCAAAAAGGTTCTACGATTTATTACTTTTTTTGAAGATTTGAGGTTGTCAGCAGAATCAAGCACACGGCACTGACCACACGCGTTGTTTCAGGTCTGGTTCCAGAACAGGCGAGCCAAGTGGCGCAAGACCGAGAAGTGCTGGGGCCGCTCCACCATCATGGCCGAGTACGGGCTCTACGGCGCCATGGTGCGCCACTCGCTGCCTCTGCCGGAGACCATCCTCAAGAGCGCCAAGGAGAACGAGAGCGTGGCGCCCTGGCTGCTGGGTAAATATTCTTCAAATAACCTATTTTTACAAAACGTTATTTATGTTAGTACATAAACACTACAAACTACTTTTTCGTCTACCGGTTTCGAGAGGTAACCCGTCTCTTCGTCAGGACAACCACCACGTACACTGGCATGTAAATAACACTACACACCACATCCATAATATTCTTTGCACACCTGTCACACTCAAATGTCTGACTACAAAGTAAATGCTTTAAATATTAATAATTCAACCCATTTTAATTCGTTAGTACTCTCCTAGCTCATCTTCTTCACCCCCTAACCCCTTAGTTACAGTTATGTACAGGACCCACCACACACCCAAGGCCGTTTGATGAGCTCCCATATTGGTCCTACACTTTCGCCATCCAGTTCGTCATGTTCTATGCTAAAGTAGTCATTCTCCCCGCACTGTTTAAATTCATACGAGTGCAAGCGGCGCGGGGAGGCGTCCACACAAAACCGCTTCACTGTCATCAAAAGCAAACCGCACAATACAAAACAATGGAATGAGATATGATACATAAATGTGAGGAAATGCCGTAGAGACAGTTAAACTAGGTACGATAGTCGCTCTTCTGAGGGAAAAAATAAAATAAAAGCAGTACAGTTGTGGACAGCCTAGTACAGGCTGTGTCTATAGCCATTACGAAACTTCGGATTTCTGCCGGTGTTTATAAGAGGCCCGCTTGGATTACGGCTTTCCACAGACATTCACTAAAAATATCATTACGATAAAAAAGAAGTAAGAGATGTATCCAGAACTTTCCGGAAAGCTTCAGTACGTCACGCGCTTTCGGACTTTATCATAAACCCTTCAGTCCAAATTGGAAGTTTCTGCGATCAGTAACTGCGAGTACGAGCTAATTAATAATTTATTTAAAAAAAAAACTATTTTCAATTTTTGTAAGATTTTTATCATTTTATATGACTTGTACTAAAGCGAATGAATTTTTCATTATCGATATAAGTTACTCTTATAATAGTTCAACTTTAAAAAAAAAGTATGTCAGGAATATAAAAAAAAATTAATGTTATCATGGTCATGGTTGTGGTTGCTTGAACATTTTCGACTCATTATCGAGGCAGGAATCCACCTGTAAAGTTTTTGCTACTAGTTGTGAGAGAGATAGATTCCCTGTATAGAGAATTAAATATATTTCGGCAGCTAGTTACGGCTGTGAAAACAGCACTTTAGCGAAGCGCAACGTCTTGGTAGCATTAGTGGCATTAATTAATTAATAATTAAAGGCACAGATTACATATTTCAATTTAACACTTGACTTGATACGTAAGAAACAGCTATCTAATGTGTCATGCAGGATTATTTTGTTTATTTTTCTATTAATTTTAAAGATAAAGTTTCGTCAACATTAAGCGAACTTTAAAATTATTCTTATTTGATTGCTTTAATTATGACATTTTCATATTCTGTATAGGAGTGTTCCTTAAGTTTTAAACCATCTATCTGCTTAAAACACAAATAAATGAAATTATAGGTTCATAGATAGAGTAATGTGGCAACTTCTTTGGCAATTTATTTTGAATATTAAAATTTTTTTTTCACGCCCATTATAGGCTTTCTTCACATATAAAAATTTCTTAATATACAAAGAAGTATATAAAACAATATAAGATATAAGCAATTCATATAAAATATTAAAATATAAAGTCATAGCACGTGTTATATTAAAAATATTTTAAAATATTACATAACACTAAAGATGTAGGTGTATAGAACTATCAGATATTACACTGAACGAAAAGATTTCGAAAGATTTCGTTCAGTGTAATATCGAAAGTTTGATATATGTAAGTTCGAAAGATAGATATACTTCTTATAATACATCGTTCTTGTACATTCTGATATATTTTTTCAAAAGCTTACATTAGACACTTGTCAAAGTTTCCTAGCATACTACAACAATTACGATTATACAAAAATTATCTACATACATCATTGCTGGTGCCATGCAATGTCCATGGGTATCGTATGGGAGGATGGGAAAATAGATCTGTTGAGAGCAAGTAATACTAGTTTTGAAGTCGTGGATTATTGGCATTCGGACACTCAAATATCTACGAAAAAAATGTGTTACTATTCTCTGTGAATTAAACTAATGGAAGTAAGGTTAAATTTATCTATCGGTTAATTACCAAAAAATAATTTATTTATTTATTATTCAACGCCCTAGTGGGCTTTTACAGTACAAGAAAATTACAAGGATATTTATATGCCTAACATAAAACACGTTTTACAGTAAATAATTAAAAACTGATAATAGAAATAAACAATATACTTATATAAACGATGATTAGTAGGTACACAAGCAAACAGTAATGATTAAAAACCTCCAACAAATTAATAATAGAGTAAAACAAAGATAATTGAACCAATATATCAGATAAATAAAATAAGAAGATAAAATAAACCAAAAAAATAAATATAAAAGATAAAATCATTTTTAGGGGTAATTTATATTTTGTTCTAATTAATAATATCTTCCACCCACTTGCCTACATCTCTTGTACACTTTTATCAAATTTATCCTACGTGTATTATTTCTCGGCGTTCGAACGTTTGTGTCGCTTAGCAAAAATTATTATTTACGTCACGTGGCGAACATAAAATCTGCTGTCAATTCTGTAACGTTAAAGTGTGCGATTATCGCGTCAAACAAAGTAAATTGTTTTGCTGTTTCATGATATTTTCGATGATTTTTTTTAAATAAATAATGTTTCTAAAAAACATTTCATTTACCAACTAGTTGTATTTAGTAGTTATATATTTGAGCGGAAGTAAAACTTCCTCACATTACCTATATAGCTTATTATATTAGTGATTTATAAATAACAAAAAAAAAAAAATCAGCAATCGCGTCTAAAGTGAATTCTTTCGTTGTGTGATATAATATTTTTATTCATTTTTTTAAATAAATTAAAGTCAAAAATAAATATTTGTTTCCCGTCATCGTTGACGGGTTGCAGTAATTGCATATTTGAGCAGAAGTAAAATATCCCCACAGAACATAGCTTTTTTTATTAGTGTTAAAACTAAACATTTGATTAAAAATCATTTATCGAGTCAAACACAGCAATTATCTTCGTATTAAGTATTTCCGTTGATATTTTGAAAATAAATAAGACCATAAAAAAATAAAATCTAATTTCCCGTCATTATCGTCGGATAATATATTTGTGATGGGAAAAGGCCTTTGTGAGCCCCACAGTACCTAGTTAATAAATCAGTGATAAAAATAATCAAATGACTATCAGAACAGATAAGTAATTAATATCGTAAAATATTTATGATACTAATTACTTTTCGCACCGCTCGAACCTCCAGGTAAATACGCGGACAATGGCCCCAGTCATTTCAAATATTTTCATATTAATCCCTCCCCCTACTTTAGACATGACCGCTGCCGGCGAATGCTCCCGAACAACGGGAAAAAACGGAATGGCTTCCCTCAAATAAGGAGGCGAGCGGGAGAAAAAACAAAACATGGATTATAATTACTCCCCGGGTAGGTACTCGGCGATAACAACCACAAATACAGCCGAACAAACCGCCCGGCGGCCATATTTGCCTGTACGTATTATCATAACAGTCATAACCCCGATCCGGATCGCAAATGGACGCCGAACGCCAATTACAGAAGCGAATCTAACCCTTGCGAGCGTCGGGCTTAATTCACGAATTGCCGCGTTCAAGAGTGCGAGATTTACGGCGTTTTGGCTTCGCGCGACGGCCTTCTTCATTTGAAATATGTACACTCCAATACCCGGCCCCCTTTCTTTCAACGCGAAGAAAAACAAGGGACACCATCTACACGCCGTTTCGGGAAACACACCTACGCTTTTCTCCCGCTCGTTTTGCATCCGCGTCGCGCAAAAAAATGCCGGCAAAACATTGCCTCTGGACAAAAGTAACGGAAATTAAAACACTTTGATGCCAGCATTTGAAAGCACATCTTTGCAAAGTGTCTAAGCTTTTTTTGCCTGTCTCGCGATGCGGCCCGCCATTGCAGGGTGGTTTGAGGCAATGTGTAGTGGAAAAGCAAAATGACGTTTCAGTATTTCTCGAAAAGAGCACTCACTTAAAAAAGATCTAAATTTTTTGTCCCAAAACTAATTAGTTTCCGGCAATCAAAATTAAATAAGAAGTACTTACGGATTTATATAACGTTTTCAGGTAGATATTAAAATATAAAAATTGCACGCTGAATGCGTTTTATTCGACTGGTGTTTTGAACACGTGAATGGAAAAAGGCATTTGATTAACTTTTGCATCTAAAATAATTAAAAATACGAAGTAAATTTAATGATTCCTTTATCGGCTTAAGTTTGAAAATTCTTCCATAAAAAAATTGACATTCGATTCATATTCAGTATCAAAATCTATACCTATAAAACTCAATGTCTGTCTGTCTGTTCTCTATACAAATCCACACCGTTTGTTCGATTCGATTCAAATTTTGCACACTTATGCTTTGGGACCCGACGGGTAACAAAGGCAACATTATTTCATTATTTTACCCCTTCCCCTCCCCTGACATATTTTCGATACAAATCTGTACCGTTTGACCGATCGGACTCAAAATTTGAAAACTTATTCATTGGGACTCGGCGGGTAACATAGGCGATATTTCCCCCATATTCTTATACCCTTTCCCCTCCCCCAGATATATTTTCGATGCAAATCTGTACCATTCGACCGATCGGACTCAAAATTTGGAAACTTATTCTTCAGGAGTCGGTGACATTGGTGACATTTCCCTCCTATTTTTTTACCCCTTCCCTTCCCTCTGATATATTTTCGATACAAATCTATCGATCACAATTTATTTTCAACTTAATCCTTCACCCGTGCAACTCCGGGTACGAACAGCTAGTTCATATATAAAATTTCAGGCGTTAATAAAATTTTCATATTTAAACTTTTCTAAAAGTCTTTCATTGTGTATGGAATATAAAATGGAAAATTCAAAAGTGTCACGTGATCTTGTTGGCTTCTTATTTTTGAGAAATATTTTTTGGGTATCGCAATATAAATTTGTTCTAATTATAAATTCTTTATCATTATGACTGACCGGACAGGAGAGGGAATGAACCTAGCTGGTCAGTATAATTCAAATAATTAAACTCAAAAAATCATAATTAATAATTAAATTAATTTTAAAGATATACAAATAAAATGTTTACCTGACATTTATTTATATTATACAAGTGTCTCATAGCTGGTAGCTAAAACTTTACCGGTGGATTCCTGCCTTGATAATGAGTCGAAAATGTTCAAGCAACCATGTCCTAGTATGAATGGTTATGGAGATATGCAATATCAATGTTTGCATTTTTATTACAATATTTCTGACCTATTTTTTGCAAAAAGATGAACTATCATTACAGTAGTTTAAATCTATTACGAAAAATTCATTCGCTTTAATACAAGTCGAATAAAATGATAAAAATCTTACAATAATTGGAAATAGATTTTTAACCGCAATGATCGTTTTACAGAAAAAAATTCAGAAATATTGAAAAAAAAAATGCAAACTTTTATACTGCATATCTCCATAAACATTGATATTAATTAGGTCACGGTTGCTTGAACATTTTTGACTCATTATCAAGGCAAGAATCCACCCATAAAGTTTTTTCTACTATCTATGAGACACCCTGTATATGAATATTACATTAATAAATTTCAGTCAAACGCTTAATACATTTCGGATATTCAGTCGTTTTTAAGAGAATAATAAATATTATTTTGTGTGAATTTAAGTGTCAACGTTAATTTCATATCATATAAATAATTTGCGCCGTCGTTTAAATAATTGATGTAAATATATTTACGTTAAATAATATAAACCGATAATTTACGCTACAGATAAGAACATAAAGCACAAAAAAAACGAGCGACTCTCTTACAGTAGTCGCATATGATGTGAAACATTTGACATCTCACAATTAAAAATATTAATTGAGCAGCAACAGAAATTAACATCAAAATTTAAAAAAGCTAATATCTATATATTCATTAATTAGTAAATACAAGTAAAGAAGAAGTATGTGCATTTGTTTATTATTGAATTTTGCCGCATAGGTACCTAAAATATGTCCACAAATTATAAAATGATATTCCATAGTGTTTTTCTGAATAGAATAATCTAAATATTAGATAAATATAAAGATAAAAGCTCAGGCTTTGAATCCCCGATATAGTTTCATATTATTGTGGATTTAATTTTTTAACGTACAAAAAACTCGGATCGTATTCATACTCATTAATTCAAATCAAAATATGGTATATTTATATTCGCTATTTTCTAAATTATATTCTTGGTTTATAGTAGTTTAATAATAAGTCATCATCATTCTAATACTTTTCAACAAAAGAATGACGTTAAAAAAAAGAATGACGCAACGTCAATATTATTAATGAAAATCAATAACTGTAATAAATTATATAACTAATTATATAATTTACAATAAAAAACATGTCCTAACGTTAAAATATATTTGTTTTCTTCAAATATTGAGTGGCTTGTTGGTGTAGTGGTCATAACGCTCGCCTAGTGATCTAGTGGTCGGTGGTTCGAGCCCCATTCCAGGACACCAGCAAGTTAATCCTATTTTCATAGCACGGGCTTTTGGCTTAGTTTGAAAATAGTAAGAATATTGATGCGGCACGTATTCCGTGTTTGCATCTCTGATTTAAAAAAAAATTGTACCTACATTTAAAACCAAAATTATCGTTGTACCGTGAATTTATTTCTTGCAACCTATATTTATTACTTTGATCGTCTACTTTTTACTTAGAATTATTGTTTTGTTTTACACTTTTTACAAGACTTACCTACCATTACTTCATCTTTCAACTTAATAGTCCAACACATATGTATATCCTGCAAAATATAATGTCTATGCGACCATCCGCCCGTTTTGCATAGCAACACAAAAACAGCAAAGATCTGCTGTCGGTTAACGCAAAAGTGCGTGTTATCGCAAGAAACAAAATAATTTATCTTGCTATTGGATATTTGATAATTTTTAAATACCTACATTGACACGATATTTTGAGATCTGTAATAAGCAAACATTTCGCGTATAGGTACCTACATACGTTCAATACATAAATAAATATTTCGAGTTTTCATCCTATAAGCCCTTCAATTCAATGATCAGAAGAGGAGATGGTGTGCTGTTCTCTATTTGTTTTTTTTTTTCCGTAAAATAGATTGCTTTTATTACGTCGTTTGTATAGAAAATACTCTAAACGAATTTGCACATCCTCAATTTTCTGGTGCTTCCAATATTCTCACTACCTGACTCGCACATGAATTGTTCAATAATGTTAAATTTTCCATTACAAGGCGTTCCTTCTTAAAGGGGTGGAGTATTTCTAAATTACACATGAAAAGAGTTATTTCCTTTTAGACCAAAAGAAGTAAAAGTAATTTTCCACTTGCACATAAAATATTTCCACTCAAATCGTGCGATAAAGTAAGAGGTATTTCATGCGCTATTCACATCGCACGAATATAGCATTTTCATTCTTTGTCTGACGCAATTTGCGGCGGGAAAAGAGCGGCCATAATCATTTCCCTCCGAAACGTCAAACGAATGATGATCCATCTATCGGATCACGCGGGAACTAAACTCGAGTCCGGATTGCACCCAAATTGCTGATTCCTGTAGCGGTGACACTTTGAAATTTCAAAGTGCTGCAGCGAGTGTTAAAAGCGCTGAAATAAGTATGTAAAGCAGCTTAAATCAAAGGGATTTATATCCCGCGCTTGTAATTTGAACTTGGGATACAAAGACGGCGGCGCTATCTGTCGGCGAGCAATTGTATTAATGCATTCTGTGCGGAATGATAATGGTCTAACTTTTCGCATACATCGTCAAGTGGGACAGGCGGGGAATGATGTTTTCAGGGCGGTTCTCGCTTAAAATGTAATTTGGGACGCCTACTTAGGTCGTTCCGCGCTCCGCTCGCCGCTCACGACGGAGTGACGGACGCAAATGATCCTATTTCCCCTGTGTTCGGGTAATTAAAGCGTGCATTCGCGAACACACTGCAACGGAATGCCGAGCTGACGTATCGGGAAGATAATTGAACGCGTTATTGGGTTTTCGGTTAATTAAATTCAACATTAGCGCGTCCTACGAGTGCAGGAGTACGTGCCGTAAGTATAGAGTCGCGAATATTAATAAATATACAGAGAACGCATAATTACGAATGCAAAACTCTTCTTCGTCAAACCAAGTAGGTAGGTAGGTATTATTATAACGCAATTTTAAGGGATATTCAAAGTAATATTCTATATCTTACGTCGCGTGCAGTCAGTAAATCCATCGAAAAGTGAGTTTTACTTATATTTTGGAAAAAATGAATTTAAATATTGATCTGATATTATAATGTATTGTCACGAGATGATAAAAACCAAAAGAAGTCTATTATATGACAAAAACACAAGCTCTATAAGTCTCTCGTAACTTTTGGAAAGCTCTCGCAAAATCTCGAAGAAATTAACCTATAAATACAAAGGCGTCACGCGACGCAGGGTCAGTCACTCATGATGGTACGTGTGCAACGTTCCAGCGATAAAACCGTAGCGCAAACCAGTATGTCAGTTATTCGTGACGGTTAACCCATGCGATATTGGCGACAGAGCGAGCGTAGTGTGACAAGCGTATATGCCAGCGATAATATATAAAGGAAGTTCTTACCGGGGAAAGAAGTTTTTCTACGTGCGAATATTGAACAGAATATACCAGAAAGTGATCTAAACGATAAAAACAGCGTTAATTAGTGCGAATTAAGAAACATTGCAATTGTAAGTATGTGAAATATTCTGGAATCATTTAGTGACTATAAAATTAATAAAACTTCGATTTGACTCGTGTTTTTTTTTGTTTTTTTTTAATTACAATGTAATAAAAAAATATATAATATCAAAAAAAATATTCGTTTAGTGAAGTTTCCTTGAAGCTGGTAAAAAATACTAAGTAAAAAGCAATGATAAAGAATATGTGATAAATAATAAATATTTCGAAGATTTAAATTATAATAATGCATAAAATGGGAGGGGTGGGAAGAGGGAGGGAATGGGATTCAATTAAAGAAAATCAAATTTATTTCAATAATCATAAATGAGATTACGGAGATTCATTTTAAATGAAAGCAAATTGTCAATAAAAAATGTCTAGATTATTTGTAGAATTTAACAGATTGTATTTTGAAGTGGAACTAGTTACAAAACAGTTTTTTAAGTAGTTAGTCCTACCAAAGTTTGGGTAAAATAAATTATTTAAACGCGTTGAGTATGTAGGACAACTTAAACCTATTTGCTCTAATAAATAGGGTGAATCAACCAAGTTATTCAAGATTTTATAAAGATAACACTGATCTTCTATGCATCTTCAATATGATAGAAGAGGGATTTTATGGTAGGTAACACTCGCTTTCTGTGTATGAGTTGAATTCTAAACGGGGACGGAAATTTAAAATATTGTGAAATTTGTATTCAGTGACTTTCCTCGTAATAAATAAAAGTTAGTGTTTTCATTTGCCATCCATAGTCACGACCCGAGACAGTATTAAAATTTGAATAATTTGATAGTAATTATGATAGGAATACTACGATAAAAATTTATAATTTCGATGAAGTTCTACGTGCTACTTATTTCAAGGTACCGACTGCACGACACTGATCAATACGTATACAGGGTATAACAGAGCTAGTCCACAATACATTATAGGTATATTCCTGCTTAAATTATCAGTCGAAAATGTTCAAGCTGTAATGCCCTAATAGTAATAGGTAGTCATGGACTTCAAGTTTTGCATTTTTTTCAATGTTTCTAACTTATCTTCTGTTAACCTTTAAACTATGTTTGAAGTAACTTATATCGAATATTAAAATTCATTCTCTTTCACCAACCACGGCAAGGGTAGCTTCCGATTCATTGACGATTCTATGCATCATACACAACCGTATCAGTGTATTAAAAAAAGTACAAAGTTATGAAACACAGACTCTGCCGAATAGAAACAGCTAAACGCTTGTGGGAAATCATAGGAAATATGCTGCAGTTTGCAAATACAAACAAACATTAGGTACCGGCCATTGATATATTATAATGTACTATTACGTACATATATTAGATAGACGTTTCATTTAAAATCATGTTTTTTTTAACTCACAGCCACAGCTCACAGATATTTAACTGCAGCTAGGCGTAATTAAGGGATCATGAAATTTAATGCGGCGATTGTCCGGTAGAGTGAGCAAATTTCACAATTTTTTCTCACATCTTCTCTTGCGTTTTTTATCATACTTTTGTATGGAAATAAAAAAAATATTTTAAAATTTATTCATCAGCTTACAAATATTTTAAATACAGCCAACATTACATTCTGTTTAACCCTAGAAAGAGAATCATGCACGAGAAGCGTCTCCGAGACGTATGCCACGTTATTAATGTTTATTGTAAAAAGTGTGTACTTTTTAGCAATTAATTGAGTATTATTAGTTAGCTTATGTATAATTTAAACCATATTTTATTTGAATGGTTATTTATTTAAGCACTAGAAAACCAAACATAAAATATTGAAAAAATCTAACAAAAATAACCTTAACATCTTTACTATGGTTTTTTTAAATGACTAACTGTCTTTAATTATATTTTTTTGGAACTTTTCTCTTAAAATAAATGCCAATCAGTTTTTTTTTATACAATCTTCTTACAACATTAGACACATTTTTGACAAACTTCTTTCTTATAATTTCCACAAGCGGGTTTTTCGCAGACTACACATTCCATTGTTGACTTTCTTCGTATTTTAATAGAAAATAAATATGCACAATATATTTTACTTTTTCACTATTGACTCTTCTTCTTGATTTTGGTCACCACTTAGAGCAGATTTGGGTAGCAATTCTTCAATATTTTGGCGCTAGTTCCGTTTCAAAGTTAGAAATTCCAACCTTTTCTCCATCCAGAGTGAAGTTAGGTCTGTACTCAGTTCTTTCATGATTTTTTGTCTACTCAGTGTTTTTTCATTATTTGGCAATACTACAATGACAATATATGACATATAAAATTTGGTATGCCATAAAACATAGCCATAGCCATCATCTATTTGTCTTCCTAGAATACAAAATTGACGAACCAGATGTGTTAACACCACCCTTGGTTTGATTATAATGTATAATAATTATTTATTATATCTCTGTTGCTTGATTTATTGTACCTTTTTCATCACTAGACGATAACAAATACACCATTTTGTGGTGTATTTGCTATCGTCTTGAAGATAGCAAATGCGTATATATCGTCTTGCTGAAAATGAAGATGATTCATCCCAGTTTCCTGTGATGAAGCATCCCAAAAACTACTCGATGTCTTCCTCGTTCAGTGCTCTCCGACTTGCCATTATGTGGTGATATCGAAGGTATTTTAATTGAAAAATAAATAGACTTCAAAACACGTTTAAAAACAGAATATTAAAAAAGTAACCCTTCTCGCGAAAGTTTCACAAAAGATAATCATACGTCTAGCGAACGTACGGCGTAGCTGTATCTAGGTATTAAGAGAACTTACCGTTGCGATGCAGCCGTCCCGCGTCACTCCGGTCTTCAACTAAATTGGCTGAGAAAAAGAGCACGTAGAAATAGAAATATTTTGCCACCGCTTACCTACATACCGCGGACGTAGATTATCTTTCTAGGGTTAGATTTTTATTTATTTTATTTATTAATCAACTCCCTAGTGGGCTTTTACAGTGCAAGAAAATTAAAAGAATTTTTATATACCTAACCTATAAATTTTTAATCATTTACTGTAAAACACGTTTTATAGTAAATATAAAAATAATATAAATAAAACATATTTAAGATAAACGAACAATATGAAATGTAACAATATAAATGTAATAATATAAAACAATATAAAATAAATAACAATAGAAATGAACAATACATACAGGTATATAAACGATGATTAGTAGGCAAGCAGACAATAATAATTAGAAACCTTTAACAAATTAGTAATTGAGTAAAATAAAGATAATTAAACCAGTATACCAGATAAATTAGATAAAATTAACCAAGAAATAAATATAAATGATAAAATCAAAACATATTTAAAAAAGAATTAGAACACTTCAAAATATATAAATAATATATATATAATTCATGGGGAACAAAACGTATGTAAGTAAAAATTTAGCCATTAAACTGTAATTAATTCTATTGGTATATTCTAAGTCTAAGTAATTCTTTAACGCGGCTAAAGGACCGCATTTCCACCGCATTCAGTGTATTTTTACTTATTTTTTCAATTCCGGGCCTCAGTTCCATACCAGTTGGCACCAGAACTCCATTATGAACTTAATCTTGCTTCACGTGAAGATTGCCATTGCCCATACTAGCATTCAGGGCACCATTTACGTTATTTCCCGCAGTCACCCTCTTTTCGATGTTCTTCTCAACGTTGCCGTCCCTAGTAAACATGCTTCCCAAATTCACAAACTCGTTCACTTGTTCTAAGCATTCATATTCAAGCAATTTAGTTTTATATCATATTATAATTTAAGGACAATTAATTAAGGAAAACTATAATCAACTCCCTGCGATTAAACTGTAAATACAGTTTTGTAAGAGATAAAAAAAAATTTCTTCCATAAAATCGTACATAGTAATTCTCTCGATTACCATTACTTTCGACTTACTAGCATTCATCTGAGGTTCACTCTCCGTGCGTACATCCGACATCCTGGTCACCAGGCACTTCAGATCAGCTTTACTATCAGCTACTGGTACCACAACCACGTCGTCTGCATATATATAGTAGGCGGGGTATGCTGAAACCGCGCACAGGTACTCGCTCATACTTCTAATTCTTTCAGTTCTTTCATATAATTATCCATGTACAAGTTGAAATGCCACGGTGACATTATCCCTGATCGACAGCAAGCCTGTTTGACAGTATCCCTGTTTGACAGCATCCCTATTTGATAGCATCTCTGTTTGATACTTTTTTTTCATATTATACCATGATGCGAATGCCCAATTAAATCTCACAATTACAATATTTATTCTTCCTTATATTCTTTTATACCAAAACCCATGATTCTAATATTCTTTTATACCGAATTTTATATAATTCCTTGTACAACCACGTGCACAGGTGACTAAATACTCGAGTTATATAATTAAAAATGTGATTAAAAAATTCATTTAATGTAAAAATGACAAATAATAAAAGAATTTTTGTACCCAAATTTTACAACAGTAACGGAGCTATATAAGATACAGAATAACAAGCTGGGGCCTATTTTATAAAACGAATATTAAATAAATATTAGGTATTTAAAATTCGGCAGTTAAATAATCTGAAAGTTCTACGAAAGATATATCTAAACTTAAGAAGCAAAGATCTATGTCTATTAATGCTATCTTATATTGTAAATTAGTAACAAGGTATCTTGAAAACAATACGTATAAACAACAATTGCCACATACACACGGTATGTATTAGATTTACGCCATACGAAGAACTGCCTCATACCGAAGGTTACTAATAAATATGGTCAAAGGACATTAAAACATGTAAATACACTTCAATATCAAGAAAAGCCTTAAAGAAAAATTAATGAAATTACTAATATCTAAATGGGATTAAGTGAGGTATTATCCTAGTATTTTTTTGGTTAATTATTTTTACCATTAATTTTTCTGTTTCTTTTCTCTTTATGTATATAAACTTATGTTTCTTTGTTATTATACATTGTTAACAAAAAAAATACTGACAAGCTAGTAGATTTATCTTTGCAAAAAAATATATTTTATTGAATAAAAAAAACACAATTGTATTTCTTCTTCAACAGGCATGCATCGAAAGTCGCTGGAGGCCGCTGAGCACCTCAAGGAAGACGCCGCGTCATCAGACCGGGATGACGCTGGCTCCAGGACAGACACCAGCGAGAGAGGAAACACCACGCCGACCCCCGCACACCACGTATGTTCTTTTTTCTTCATATTCTTCTTCTTCTTTAGTGGTCTTGAGGAACTCGGAAGTTCATATTGTGATTATTAATCATGTGTATTTTGAAAACATTAAAGGTACAACCACATGCACGGGTTGTATTAGTGAAAATGTAATTTAAAAAAAATAATTTTATCATTAAAATAAAAGTTAAATCAGTCTTTTAAAACAAAATTAATTAATCAATTAGAAAGATATACAAAAAAATCTAATCCACGAAAAAATATTTTGGCTACTACCGGGATTCGAACCCGGGAAACCTCCTTTCCGGGGCCGGTGCTCTGACCACTAAGCTATAGCTCCTGCCTTGTAGATTTCCGTGAATATAACGACCTTAGAGTATATACAATCCATTGGATTGTATATACTCTAAGATAACGACCTTATATATAATTCTCATTTTTATTAATTGATTAATTATTTTTTTTAAATTTTATTTAAAATATTTTTTCGTGGATTAGATTTTTCTGTATGTCTTTGTAATTGATTAATTAATTTGGTTCTAAAAAACTTCACAGAACTTTGTTCTGAAAAAATACAACTTCACAAATATGAATGTGTTGTTGAAGTTATATCAGTCGTTTAAGTTAACAAAAATGAACTTTGTTTTCACCACTTATATACAGGTAAGTAATGATTTCACTACTTATATTATAAGTGGTTTCAAAGTTCATTTTTATTATTTATATTAATAATGTCACCACAAAAATCATTTTGCTCTTTTTGAAGAAGTCAATTATGCCTATTGTTATTCAGTTTATTAGATTAACATTCTCATGTATTGGATTATTATTCCTAAAAATATATTATAAGTTGTATAACTTCTGATAAAAATCGGTATATTCTTAAAAATAAAAACGCCAAAATATGAATTAGTATCCCACATATATACCTACTTACTGAAAGTGTAATTGTGTGTTGCAGACCCCCACCGGTCAGCCCCAGCAGCAGATGGGGGCGGGAGCCTCCACCCCTGACCGCTCGGCGCCCTCCCGCTCCCCGCCGGTCCCCGAGGCGCCGCGCACCCCGGCCAGGGAGCCCCCCAGGGAGCCGCCCTATCCGGAGGACCCGGAGGCCTTCAGGAACAACTCCATAGCCTGCCTGAGGGCCAAGGCGCAGGAGCACCAGGCCAGGATATTGGGCTCTGGATTGTTACTGCAGGTGATTCAACTCTTCATTTTTATCAATGTGTAACATCTTTCCTCTCGCTTTCCAGCAATCTGTGGCAGTGATTTCGTGAAAATGGACGGAAATGCGTAACAGGAGATAAGACGCCAGGGAAGCGCGCCCAATTTCATTTAACCAATGAGCGCGCGCGGAGCACGCGCGATGGAAAAAAAACCATCGTTGATAAACAAATCAGTGTCCAACAAGAGCCCTCATTTTTTTACATTAATGTAAACAATAACTACCCTTAATGATTTACATTCTCAACGTTTATGTAATTTATGTGATTACTTTTAAATATTTATTCAAAGTTTTCATACAATAGGTATGGCGGCACACTACCGCCATCTATGAAAATAAATGAAAACATATAATTGACCAAACACATTTCTAAACCAAATGCGTATTTAGATATATACAGTGCCTGCCTAGTGGGGCAAAATTCAATAATAAATAAATGCACATACATTTTCTTTACTCGTATTTACTAATTAATAAATATACAGGTATTATAGCTTTTTTAAATTTTCATGTCAATTTATGTCGCTGCTCAATTGATATTTTTAATTGTAATATGTCAAATGTTACACATCATATGCGACCACTGTAAGGCTCGCTCGTTTTTTCGTTTTTTAAATTCACCTCTTCGCGAAAAAATAATAAATATTCATTTTAAAGATCTTGTAGAAACTTTTTTGCAATTTACGTAAATACTCTTTAGTGTATACCTAAAAATAAATATGGTGTTTTTTAGGAATAAATATCTTTAAAGTACATCGAAATTGTGGTGATGGGTTTATTGGAAAGATAACATTATTCCATTCGTTTTTAAATAAAGGGTGGGTTTTTTAAGATTTGTTTTTCGAATTGTCAACATCTTTTTCAGCGACAGCTAATTTTCCAATTGACAGCTGATTTGTCCTCAATTTGGTTTACCATAAATAGATTTAGGTAAACCAGAACAACGGTTGCAAGATGCGCAAATTTACTTCGAAAATCATGGTGTTGTAATCGATTTAAAATTTAAATACTGATGTGATAAAATTATCTTTTCAATATTAGCAATACCATGATTTTTATGTGTTTTATTTATTTTTAATGTTCTATACCTCAAAAAAAACTCCCTGTACTTCCGTTTCAAAATTAGGTGAAAAATCATCAATATGATCATTGCACTCTGCTAGATTTTTCTCTTCTCGTCAAGTTTTGTATCTGCTCTACTCCAGGCTTGCAATGTTTTTCATTATTTTTTTCCCATTCCTTATGTCAAACCACTACAAAGAAAGTACACTAATATATCTGATTAATTTCCAACAGCAGGTCCGCACGCTGGCCAATCTTCAATCCTCTGGCATCAGTCCTCCCGGAGGGCTGTGCGACGCCAATGCCAACAGTCTGCACCATCACATGGCCGCTGCCCACCATCAGCAAGAAGCCATGCTGCTGAACAATCACCGGGAAGCCATAGCCAACCTAAACAATCACCGAGAAGCCATGGCGAATCTAAGCCACAGAGAAGCTATCAATCTCAACAATAGGGATCCTATGAATCTTAACAACAGAGATTTAATGAACCTCAACAGTAGGGAAGCGATGAACCTTAACAACAGAGATGCCATGAATCTAAACAGAGACGCGATCAATCTTAACAATCACAGAGAAGCCATGGCCAATTTAAACAACCATCGCGAAGCTATGGCCAATCTGAATAACCACCGTGATGTTATGTCGAGTTTGAACAGCTTAAATAACCACAGAGAAGCTATGAACAGTTTGAACAACCATCGCGAGGCAATGGCTAACTTGAGCAGTGGACACAGAGAGGCTTTGGCGGGCCTGGCGGCCTCTAGGATGGTGCACAGCAGAGAACAGTCTCCTGACGATGCTCACATCGACGTCTGCGCTGATAGTCAACAACCTCCTTCTTCGGTCACAGCTGCAGAAATGTTCTGACAACAAGCTAAATCAGAATCTAACGATATTCTGTCTGCGAGCTAAATGGCAATCGTCTAGGGTTCCTTCAACGAGATAGACGAAACGAAACAGTATCGTTCTATAGACTAAATAGTCAAATAAAAACATTAACAAAAAAGTGATTATTTAAAAATATAACCATCTAATAACAATTCATTTAAAATTGATTGTGAGCTAAATATTACGGCAACTAACTAATGTGACATTCTGAAACAAATATATAAAGTGATAGGTACCTATTCTAGTATATGTGCCAACTAGATGATACAAAATCACATGAATCGAACAACCTTATACAACTCTTATGATGTGATCGGTTCTTGTAATAGTGGCATTGTCTGCGGTCTAAGACTTCAACGAACTAGCTGGACATATTTAGATTATAATAATAATATTATTACTGAGAGTAGGCACTAATGAATTGTAAATAAGGGTCTGAATTTTCAGATCGTGTGTAAGATCATTGTACTTAAAACCAGTGGCGTGTTGGGTAATGTGAAATGAACTCATTTTAAATATTTGCACATACATTATTTATTGAAGTGAAATTATAATATTCCTCGATTGGTAATAGTCGAGAGGCGTATTTTAAATACATACGAAATAATATGTAACACAGCTTATTTGCTATAAAATTCACATTGATTTAAATTATTTATATTACGAGTCGAATGAATATAATTAAACTGATAAAAATCGGTGAATTACTGTTGTTAAGAAAGTTACTTAAGTATATAGATTTATAGGTTTACCGTGCTGCATTATTTTCCAAATATTTTACTTAAATGTCTGTACTTAAAGTTCAAATCGTGTACTTTAAATATTTTTATTAACTTTTGTTTTTTGCAAAACAACGAAAGGCCATTCATACCGAAATCTTAAGTAAATGTCTTACTTTTGGTGGACTACCTACATATATTCATAAGTAGGTACTATACATATATTTCAAAGCAAACTGACAGTAGGTAGGCAGTCAGGTACTAATAGCTACCTGAAGATGATAAAAAAATTCAATTTTGAGCCACATGGAGCGATCAAATCATCGAAACAGCTTTTTATAATAAATGACATGGAAAATCTTCAACGATAAAATATACATACAATAAGTACTTATAAATTTAGCATTAAACATTCCAGAATAATAATAAAGTTCCTGTAATTCATCTAGTATTCTACAACTTAATTCCTTAAATAATAAATAAACATGATAGTCATCGAAAAGGCATTAGATTTAGATTTATTTATATGAAAAATAAAACATTTTAATGTAATGGTGCGTGTCCATGGATGAAACTTTATTCGCTCATCTCAGAGATTTAATTCAATCTAAGTCACACTCAATACTTACTGTTGTTTACACGCTCTCGGGATGAATCTGGAAGAGAAATCACATCCATGTGCACGTTCCATAAATGGCTAATGGTGTCTAAAGAAAATTTTAATTTGTATTGTTGCAATAATCCGAACGACTTTAACAGTGTCAACGAAAAATATTTATTGAGGATGCAGTACTTATGTATATGTTATACACCTAACACAAATACTATTAGGGATGTACAATACAATATATTGGTATTAGGGTTCATCGATATATTTTGTAAAAATGTGTTCGGAAGATGAAAATAAATTTATAGGGCCTAAATATTATTATTTGCAAAAAGAGATAAATATATTTAGTGACTATTAGAGTCGACGCGGTTTTGTAATTGAATTTTCTCATGTTTTAGTAAGCCCCACAGTGAACTATTTGTTTGTGAACTAGTGTAGGCTGGTGGAGTTAATGGTATGACGTCACGTGAATTAACACATATTGAAGGTTTTTATTTTCTATTTAGGCAGGATTCTACTTTGGGCGCTCGAAAAGGGCTATTTTTATGATTTTTTTATGAGATAATGAATAAAGATATTGATGTAGGTTTTATTAGGTTTCATAAAAAAATATTACACATTTTATGCAACTTTAACATACAAAAACACCATTTGAATACAACGCCTCGATTAGTAGGTGGGTTTGCGCTGGTGTTGAAGTTTCAAAAATGGGCTATCTAAAACAGAAAAATTTTGAAATTTTAGGATCAATATATCAATCGACTGAACTATAACTTTTAATTCACATGCAAAAATAACAAAATGGTGGCAAAAAAAGGAAGAAAAAAAATTGAATGTTTTTTCACTGCTTTTTGCCAAAAAATGGCCCATTTTTGAAATTACAGCACCAGTGCAGACCCACCTACTAATCGAGGGGTTGCACTCAAATGGTGCTTCTGTATGTTAAAAGTGCATAAAATATTAAATCTTTTTTTAGAGTGTTTCAAGAGTGTATTTATTAAATTTAATAAACCCTACATCAATATCTTTATTCATAATCTCATAAAAATAGCCTTTTTTTGAGCGCCCAAAGTAGAATGCTGCCTTAATTATTTTTTTAATGTAAATCAAACTTTATTCTATGCTCACATCTACATTTTTCGATATCACAGTTTTGTTAAAAATGATATCGTAAGAGTCAGCGACCGCCAGACTTGCATTATAGTATCAAACCTGAAATAATTTCTATAGATGTACTATAGTAAGTATGAAGATATGAATATTATGACTTTTGAATTTGGGGTATTTTGGCAAATAACAGGTACCTAATACAGGTACAAAAAAATAAGTAGGTAAGTAAAGCGTAAAAATAACAAACCTGATTATTTAATATGTTTAACGGGACAGTACACAACACTCATATTAATCATTGCCAGACGCTTTGAAACTCTATTAAAAATTATGTCATTTACGTTAAAGTAAAAAATATTGAATTTTATATATTTTTCAGACGAGTATGTTACTTGATACCTTATATTTAACATTTTTTGTACCTATATTACCTGCTGGCTTGACCAGCTTGACCAACGTAAATTGGCGTGCGGCTACTTTGGAACTAAAACCCGCTCCACCTGCACCCGGCAGTAATCCCTCGCCCTGACATTCAGTTCAATCTCGTATTTGCGCGTGAGCTGTGACATCTTGATTTCCAATATATACTGAATTATTATGTCCAACACAGCAAGAACAATTGCCAATGAAGTATTAAAGTTTTGCGAAGCTGAAAAAGCAAATAATGAACCAATATTACCGTTTAATAGGGCTCTAGATAGAGCGGCCACCATTACTGTTTTGCTTCTTTAGTGTTACCTGACCAAATTTATTTTAAAGGCTCTGACACCGGTCACCGGTCACCGGACTGTAGATATATGATGTATTGTGTAATAAATTTACACCCTGGCAACTTCTGTTTCGCGACAGGGACGCATTCCCTCGCACGCCAATTTCTACTGGTGGCATAATATCTGCCAAATATCTCGAACTCAAATGTCAAAATATCCAAACCTCCTTACCTACTTTAGTGTACATCTACAGAAAATATTTCAGGTTTAATACCATACGGTAAGTCTGAAGGTTGTTGGCTCCTATTATGATATATTAAAATTGCAAAATAAACAACCAATCTAGACGGTATCTGAAAGTGACGTAAGAGAATGTAAACGTACGTGATGCATCGTCAGTGTGTTTTTATTTTCACAGCCCTATGTTTCTGTGTTTGTAATATGATTTTATCAACAGTTGTTCAATAAGATACATTAACATATTTAATTGTATTATAAAAATATACAAATGCCAGTACCACTCTGAAATAATCGTATTACCGCTGGAACGGTACATTACTTCCTAGCCAATCGTTTTCTGTTAGTACACTTAATACTTTCAATATCTTCGACGATGGACATACAAAGTTATTAAAATTAAATTAATCTTTATAAAAAGTTATGTTGGTTTTTCGTTTCACTTCCGTCTGCATTTTCTTGGTATCACATTGTTACTGAATGTACGTATGCTTTTTTGGTATCATATTGTTACTGAATGCACGTATGCTGTTGATTATAATCAAAATGAACTAACTATAATATTATAATCAAAGATAATATTAAATCAAACTTGTATGTATTATATATATTGAACTTTTTCTTTCACGGGGCTTTCCAAAATGTAGAGGTTACAGTGAACTCTGAATATCACGCGGTATCCTTTTAACGGTATACATATTTCGGATTGGTCAAAAAGTTATTTTTTTAGTAACTGATACAGAACATGGTACACAATATGTTTGTCTCTCTGAGAGAATGACCGAGCATCAAGCACCTGCTTAACTCAAGACCGATAGGGCGAAGAAGCTTAGCAAAGTCAAAATTAAGATAGAGCGACAATGTCCTCAAAGACATATCTGCCTTGAAGCTTCGAAACTGGAGAGATCTAGCACAAAACCGTGATGAGTGGAGAAAGACCCACCAGGGGTTGTTGAGCCAAGAGTGATGATGATGACTGACTCCCATTATATGTATAGGTATGAGAGACAAAGGCAGTAATGTCCAAAAATGTCAAGACAAAGAGCGTGCTGACAACTGAAATGAGAATGTTGTGTGCTATTGCTGGGAAGAAAATGCATGATCGCGTGAGGAATACAACAATCCGAGAAGTCTGCAAAATTCAAGGTGTGGTCAGATGGGGGTGACAGCGTCGATGATACTGGTAGACATTAATTTTCAATCGAATTCGTGTGTGTAAGCCGTGCGTACGAGGCACATCGTTTTGTTGTGTTAGTTTTTATATCCGTAAACACCAACACCATCGTGTTTAAGGGTATAAACACTAACACAACGAAACAATATGTGTCGTACGTGTGACTTACACATACTAATTCGATTGTCTTTCTTAAATGGAAATAGGTCTACCAACTCGTACAGAACACGAGTGCAATAAGAATTCCATACATAGCTCTGTATGGCGAACCAGGTGGACAGCGTCCACCAGGGAGACCTCCGAAGCGATGGAGAGATAGCTGGAATTCAGCATCACAAGAGCTGTACAAACAGACACTTGAGTCTAAATAAAGTTGAAGAAGATGCAGAAGTTTTGACGGCGGTCACTGAGGTTTACTAATTTATGTATTATTTAACTGTAATTTCGGAAAATTTATACGCACCGTATGTATTACCGAGAAGCGAATCTCGACGTTTCGTTGGATAATTATCAAACATCATCAGGAGGACGACCTTTACCCGCGGAGGTGGTAAAGGTCGTCCTCCTGATGACGTTGGATAAGTATCCAACAAAACGTCGAGATTCGCTTCTCGGTAATACATACGGTGCGTATAAAATATCCGAAATTACTGTTAAATATGTCTAACGACCGTAATAACCACCTTAACTCTTTAATTATGTATTATTATTTATTTACATATGTTTCACAATAGAACGTCTTCCCCTTGATATCGCCGTTGTCTACCGAGCATGATATTAGATTTGTCTTGACACTATCTGTCCATCTCTGCTTGATCTTCACGAGTTGGTTTCTGTATTAGGTGTTCTGTGTCACTCTCCTCACAACCTCCATGCTTAAACTTTCCAAAGAATATCTGAGATATACCCTTCCTGTAGTTCCAGGTTCTTAAATCTTGCGTAATATTTCATATTTTATCTTCCGGAATTTTTAAAATGATGTAATTTCTTCATCATCTTCAAATTTACTAGAAGTTATAAACACTATTTTGTAGAAAACATGACATCATTCTTTGACAATAATATTCTGCACCTAAGTTAATGCAATATTTTGAATTTAGATAATCTAAAACTTAAATTACAAATTACATAAATTTATTATTTTCAACAATAAAAATATTTTACATTTCAATTCTCGATTCCTTTAGGAAACTAACACTTGCCGACATGTGTTATGTGGATGACGCCTATATCCAGAGATCATTGTATATATAATCACACAGAGTTCAATCTAATTCAAATGAATTACATTGAATAAATCCTCGGATTTTACAAATACTTCAATGTTTTTTATCAAATAAATAAAAAACCTAGGGATTTATTTCAATGTAAATTTTACTTCAATGAATGATGACAAAATTTTTACATCATTTGTTTATATTATACTTACTCTAATTTGTTTATTTAATTACCACAAATGGCAGTAATGGCCTATCTCCACGGGATGAGATAAATCTCGATACTGATATTTTAATATGGGGACTCAGAGATCTGCTTGAGATTTACCTGTAGACATCACCGGTCGACGTTTTAGCTAGGCCTTCCTACAACATCTCGGAATAAATTAGTAAAAACTTATTACGCTTCTTCATCATCATAAAGCCAATCTCACAGTAGCACGTCACGTACAATCATAAATACCAACATTTTTTTATGAAAAGACATGATGATTAATTAAAAACTTCATTATATTTTATCTACTGCTTTGGAAATGGAGATTCAAGTTCGTCCAACTGATGAACGGGGGACATCAATGGTCAATGCTAACATTTGACGTTTGAAGTACAAGAGTGAAGTGTGACGCAAGTCTGGAAAATTCATGGTGTACATGGAGACAAAAGCAGAGTTCATTAAAAAATCTCATAGAAACAATATCCTTATCTCGGAGATGGTCTTGGGTCAAAAATCTCATCTCTAGAAACACGCCATACATGAGAAATTTATCATATAATGTGAACTTGTTCAGTTTTTGAACTTATATAGTAGTCTATACAAAACCGTCTACTCTAAGTCACTCTAAAAACTTGAGAAATAATGTATGTATTTAAAATCTTGTAAATAATATTAAATATATCATATTTTTACTATAGGTCGATGGTAATCTCTGTGCAAACAAGAAAAGTTAACAAAATAATGAAGTCGTTTTAATCGTAGATTTAATGAAGTCACTAAGGTTAAGTGCAATATTGGTATGTTAATTGAAGTGTAAAAATAATTTAATATGCAATGTAATGGGCGTAGGTTAATGTTATTGTGATTCTTCTGAATTTTCAGTTCTCTAGCTTGTCGTGTCAACAATTGTGTTTGTAAAATAATGTTGTTTTCTCAATCATGTACTTACAGTTTATTTGACAGACATCAAAGATATGCTTGTCATTCCCAGCTTCATTAAAATTGACAAAAATGTAATTTAAATTTTTTTTTTCAATGTATGTATCTACTTAATTCAGTTTAAAACATTCGATATATCTTATCAAATTTTTGTATTTGAGGGATTCAGAAATAAAACCGCAACAATCCAATTGATGTAATATTGGTTTTTCCTTTGAACCGCTCATTTGAAAATGACATTTCTAAAGGAACTTCACACTTTTAGTGGTTTTCGTTTTCTAGGTAACCACACCGTGTAATAAATATGACGCTATGCCACTTTATGCTCCAAAATGTGGCCACATCTGATAAATAATAGAATTCAAAACACAATATCAAGAATTTATTCATCAAAATAATATTACTGAATTTGATTTTTTTTGCATTTCTTTCTAATCAGTACTTTTTAAAATCAGATTGCAGTATTGTTAGTTCAGGATTAAAATTATTGTTTGTCCTTATTCTCTGATGATACGAAACCTTATTCTGTATAGGTCTGTCTTTTGGTAACATTTCTTGTCAATATACTGTCAAAATGCATCACAGCTCTGGACATACTGCATAGTCTTTTCGTTTATAGCGGGCGCTAAAGATAAAAAAAATACATTTTTCCAAGAAAAGTGTGCGGTGGGTTTGAATATGCATATACTTATAATAAATTAATTAATTGTAATGAAATAACTTCAATACTTATTGATACAATATAAATATTTACAAAACTAATTTGTTTTTTTATTTCTATACTATGAATTCCATTTATATATTCATTTTTAGGTAGATATGAGGACAAAGAGGGTCTCGTGAGGCAGTTCAGGAATTTTTTTTATACAATTCATTCAGTCATGACCAGGAGATCCCGAACTGTCCTTTGATTAGATATTATAAACATTGATTGACTTATTGCTACAAGATTTGTGGTTTGAATGAAGGATTTAGATCATTTTATTTGCTACATCTTATCCTAAATCAAGCACTTGGGTCATTCTCTTTTTTATTGTCTTGTTTGGTAGAAAATCTCAGATTAATAATAAACAACTCTGTCACAACATAAATGTATTTTTTATTATTTATTAAATACAATTAAAACCTCATTTCTTTACAGTTTCTAAAACTGAGATTGTATTATTATGAGAAGGTATAATCAAACCTATATTATTAACCCTTTCCACCCGGATTGATACAATCGTGCGTTCACATTTAAAAAATATTACTCGCTAACTTAACCGTTTTCGGATTCAAACCGGCCTGCAGTGATCATGCGTACACTAACATGGAGCTGGCTTAATCAATCCATGTGGAAAGGGTTAAACAAAACAAAAATAAACATTTTTAATTACCACTACGTCACGAAAATGGACAGGGACAGTTTAACTATAACAAAAAGAGAATGACCCAATTACTTGTCTTTTGTACAATAAATGCCGATTTATCAGTAGTGAAATGAAAAGAAATTCTTAGCTTTTTATTGTTTTACAGGAGATCATTTTCTAAGTACAATGATAGTAATGTAGGGTGTCTTATGTCTTAGCTATGGCTAGTAGCAAAAACTTTACAGGAGCAGTCCTGCGTTGATAATGAGTTGAAAATGTTCAAGCCACAATGACCATAATATCAATAGTTATGGAGATATGCAATATCAAAGTTTGCATTTTTTTAAATATTTCTAACTAATTTTTGCAAAAAGTGGTTAACAATTACAGAGATATTTTTCTTTCTGATATATTATTTAATCGAAATCAATTTACAAGAGTTGCCAGGTGTTGCCTAAGACCACATAATACTGTTGGGGTGACGTTCATTAGATGTCGCTAACACACTCAACAAAATGACAAAATAAAAATAAGTTCTTACATGGCCAGCATAACATTATTTTTATAAATTATCTACAAACTCGTTTATCGCCTTAGCAAAATTTCTTAAGGCTATCAAAGTCTCAACAAGTTTAGAAGCAAGAAAGTTTTATGCAACATTTTATAACCGACCTCTGCTGCACACTCCGTGCATAAGGTCCCAGCTTTCATTTGGAGCAAATGACGGAAATTTTTGTAATTCTGATGCAATTACTTTTAAACAAGGACAGAACTCTCTGTTGGGAATTCAGCTTCGTAATATTTTCCGTTTGGCGCTGACGTGGTGTACAATTTGGATGCAAATTTCCTGCTCAGAAGACAAACAACAAAATTGTTTTCCCTCCAAACTTCGTCGAAAACCAATCATTTTCCTATCGGTTTCACATTCACACATAAATAATCAAACTTCCACCCCATTGAAAGCGCCATCTACAAACATTTATTCACGAAGCGGTGAGGTATCTGGAATAAAATGATCATTTTATATCTTGCAGTCGGTTTTCATTACGTATTTCCGAAGCTCTAGAAATACAAAGTATTGATTTGATATAAATTCTGATTATAAATATACTCGTTTAATGCTTTCATTACCATAAACTTGCCAACTACCAGGAAACGAGGAGTTCAAATGGCATAAATTCAACTAACTAAAATTACTATGAACTGACTTATGAGAATATAAATTGACAGAGATATCAAATTTAGAGTGTGTACTGCATACATGAAATTAATTAGGCTGAATATACCTACACGTGAATAGGTTATTATTGATTATTAGTTTTGAAGCACAACATGTTAAGATACTTACTTAAATCAGAACTGTCCCACTGTTTAGTTCAGAATAATGTCAATAAGATGGCAATGCATATATGTACCTACTTATCAAATTTTATATATAATTTACTCAACGGCTCACATATTTTCCTGATTCAATAGATTAAAAAATTAACGCAACATAACCGGATTGTAGCAACAACAAAATTACTATTAAAACATTGATTTCAATTTATAATTACAAAATAAAAATACGGCATTATAATATTGGCAGGATGTTTAGATAGATTATCAAGAATGTTTGTTAAAATATAAATATCTCAGTCATAAACTCTTTAGTCTACAATTTTTGATTATGAAGATAAGTAAGTATAGACATGACTGAATAAATAAATATACATTGATATTATAACAGGTATCATTATTAATATTAATAAAAAGAACACTTTGTATAAAACCACCGTTTTAGCAAAGTATTCATCAAATTGTTTTCTTTTCATGAATAATATTATGTAATCGGTGGTTGATTTTTCTTTCCATTTAAGAAAGTCAATTGAATTAGTATGTGTAAGCCGTGTGTACAAGGCATATTGTTTCATTGTGTTGACAATGAAGAAACAATGTGCCTCGTATGCACAGCTTACACATACTAATTCAATTATCTTTTTTAAATGGAAAGACCTATACCTACAACACTGATGTATTGTTCTAGGCTCACAACTCCTGTGTTACCTGACTACACTACTTGTCTGGGATATATGTGTGTATGTTAGGACCTTCTTACATTTTCTATAATTACTGTGTAGTTATTAAGTAGTTGAGAAACAGAAATCAAATAGGATATTGGTGTGACTAAGTTATATATCCAGACTTGAGAAGATATAAAGAGACCGAGGTACACCCAATCCGACCACAGTTGGGTATTATATAGCATCATGGAGACACATTCTGCGCTTCATGGACAGCTAGATGCACAAATATCTCCATTCGACAGGAATTTTATACATAAAGGACGGATTCGCAACTGTGTGCCTAAGACGAATCCTTAAATTCTTTGAACATGTTGCAAGAAGAGAAAATACCCATAACTTGAAGAAGCTTGTTGTGGTGGACCATTTAGAAGGATGGAGAGGAAAAGGAAGATCCCTCACACGCCGGACTGACCAAGTGAAAAAAGCAACAGATGCTTTTTTGTGATTTGCAGTGTGCTGAAAAAAGTGGAGAAGCAAACTGCTGCACTAGTTCATAAAAATCACAATCCTCAGTCATGAGGAACCGACTTAATCGCTACATTCTTTGCAAGCAGGTACCTTGCAAATCTAAGGAGTGGAGTAGCAGTGAAATTAAAAACAAATTATTTTTAATTTTTATTATAGGTATTCACTAAATATATGATGAACATGTATATTTCTAATATGTTAAAAATATTTACAAAAATACAAAAGCCGACAACGCTACCTTATAAAATTATAAAATGTATGGATCATAAAAATCTCTCGAAAATTCGATCAAAAACTGTGCGATTATTTTGAAATCTCAGTCTAAATCTTAGATTATAATTCAATAACATTGACAATTATTAAAACAGTTTACATAGAATGCTAAGGCCGGTTGTTTCAAGTTGGATCAAAGTAAGTTTGCTTAAAGCATAGATTTTTGCACCAACCAAACGATCCGTTTCCGTAAAAGTCTATGCTTTAAACAAACTTTTATTCTATCCAACCTAGAACAACCGGGCCTAAGATATCTTTAGTGTGATAGATTTTCTTAGTTTGAATCCCACTGATGTATTTTAAATATAATATATGAAGTTAGAAGTGAATATTAACTGTCCTTTATTTGATTTCCTAGAAAAGTCATCCGTGTACTGGCAACAAATTGATTCACAACATTTCATCGTAGTTAAATCACCAAATTGTAAAATTAAACCAAAGTTCACATTTATGGCAATGTTAGTTTTCATGATTTGTTAAATTAACAGAAACTAATTATTTTTTCTTCATTCTATAGTGATAAGTTGATTATTGATATCAACTAATCACTATACATAATGCGATAAGTTGAAAATTTAGTGCATTGTGATTATTTAAAATCTTCTAGCATATTGAATATACACTTTTAACTTCTATTCTATATTTTGATAGATTGAAGATTATGGGCCCCGTAGCCAATCTTTCCAAGAGTAAGTATCCACATTATGGTTGAGTGTCCTGATTTCAAAATAAAACAGAATTGACTGCCAAATAAGTATTAAAATAGTTAATACACTTTATAGTTTGAAATTTGAGAGGCCAATCTAACGACAAAGTGTAAATCATGGACAACAGTTAGTCCAAGAGAATTTTATTCATAGATAAAGTGACCCAAATATCAAAATGTATGCTGTATTTTTCGAAACTTCAAAGTATCGTATCTTTTTTAATACTTGACTGGTAATCAAATCTATTATTTTTTTAAATCAGGGAACCAACTATATGGAGGAGTTTTACTCTCAAAAAGATCGCTTATGGGGCCCATATTCCTCAATTATGCCCTATATTTAGATCTTAAATTTGCAGACTTGAAATATCAAAAATATTTTATACTGTATATATAATAAACAACATCTTTTAAATTGCTCAAATAGCTTCAAATTATTTATCTTGAGTGTAGAAAATTACGATCTTCTGATATTTCATGTCTTTGAATTCAAGCTCGAAACTGATTCAGATCTACTAAGATATCCAAGGCTTTAATCAGTGAAGGAATTAGTTGAATGCTTTGAGTTATTGAGTATAAAATATTTCAAAAGATGTACACATTTGTGAATTTGTGAAAAGTGATTGGAATTGTAGAAAGACAATTTGTTAACATTTATTTATAATAGGTAACTTAGGTTAACCAGACTTGTTTGTTTGTTTAATTATTATATCGAATAGTATTTGCAATTCCATTTACTGAGGTAACATGAAAATTTTATAAAAAACAATTTTAACCTGTATATCCCAGGGCCCAAGACGTATATATACGTCAGAGCGCCTCCTGAAAACATGACTTGGGCACGGACCGGGTTTTAAAAATCAAATGCTGTTAAAATCTTAGAACTGGGTAATGTTGAGTATTTTACTTTACAACGGAATGAGATGACAGTACAGATATTTGAACTCTCAATGTTGAATCTGTGGATAGCAAATATTTTTAATAAATTTAGAATTTTAAGCATTTTTACATGCATTTACTACAGGGCTGAAATTCCCACAAAACCTTTGTGATGAGGAATGTCTTTGATTGGTCACATTTTTAATTCAATTCAGTGACATGAAAAAATGATAAATGTTTTTGAGTTTATTCATTCCTTAATTTTTTAAATCTTTTTAATTAATAATTAATATGATAACAAATCATAATGAAAAGGTGTGACCGTCTAAATGAGAACCATGGGGGCTTTTCAACAGAGTTTCCGCCTTACAGTAAAATTCACTATGCATTAAAATATTTAATATTTATTTTACTTGTATATATCCACTAGACTTAAGTATCCAACGTGTCATCAACGTTGAATAATTTAGTTCTGAAGATAAAAATGTTGATACTACCGTGTCTTTACTTTTTAAATGCTTATTATAACAACATTAACTTGATATATTAATAAAATGGACATAATTCAAGTAATTAAAATTTATTTTGCTCATTATAAAGGCAATATTTGCAGTTACATATTGTATTATTGTATCTCAAACTTTTAATATTTGTAGATTATCTGTTTACTATTCATAATTATTACATTTTAACCACGTTACAATTACGTATTAGCCATCCATTAAGATACGCAAAAGTTCATTATCTTGTTCCATAGACACATATTTAATATTATTGGCTACAAACAGTTCAGTCATATATTATTTAAATATCATAATGAATTACGCTAGTGGAAAACACCATTATTGTTTAATATGGAGAATATTTATTTTTAAAACTGATTTTTTCAATACGCACTACTGAAACCCCTTTTTGGTGGATTTTTTAAAAATTTATGTCAATTTACAAAATGAACCAAATTGATGAATATTTAATTAGTTTAATTTATTGTATATTTCTGTTATAGATTGTTTCAGTTACTTTAATAAATGAAAATTAATAAAAGGCAAAAATATACAACAAACTGCTGAATTTCCAAAACCATGCAACCCAATGTGAATAGAATACACTTAAATGTTAATTTACAGCAATATCTAAAATTCCGTAGTAAAAAACGCACACAATATATTTTTACAGACAATCTACACATCAAACTCCCGATAAATATAATAATGTTACTAAATAGAAATCTACAGAATTAATCACTACTCTTCACATTACATTACACATTACAAAATAAAATCATAAAAATCATATTCATGATTTAAAAAATCTGACAAGTACCTAAATATTTATAATATAATATATTAGTACAACATATGGCAACATTTCCTAGCATAACTATTTGAAAATGTAGAAATAGGTTTTTTACTCCGATTAAATGTGTAGAAATTATTTCAATCATTTTTATAGACCGAACGACATCACCGCAGTGAATTCACATTTTTATTCTACAAAATCAAATAATCAATGATAAAATAATAAAACAAGTAAATAAAATAAAATGCATTCTTCAGAGAGATTCAAATTCTTTGATTACCGATTATCCTTGTGAGATTTTTTTTACAAATACATAAATACAAAGGAAAATATACATTACATATTTTTAAAATCAGGATATCAATATTGCTTCCTACGACAATAGGAACATTTTTATTACAAATTAATCAATTCCGAATAGACAAATCTCAATGTTTTCAATAAATATGTTGTATAAACATTCTGCCATTTCAAAATTATAAAATTATTTCATTAAATATTTTTTCTACATCACCAAAAAATTTGGATTGTCAAAATTTTTAAAAATAAGTTTATAAAATAGATACAGTTCATTATTGATTAGAAACCGATAAATTAAAGAAGTGATAATATTTACTATGCTGTTAAAATTCTAATGTAAGTAAAACAAATGAGATGAATCATATAGAGAGATAGGCAAAAAAACTGTCAATCATACTACCAGGATTCGAATCTGAAACCATACTACGAAAGGTAACTGTATATAATCATGTCAATTTTGGACTGTAAATTCTTTTTTATACTTCATATTAAAAGAGATCATCTTTTTTTGACTGATGTGTAAGTAGTACTTGTAGAAAGTTCCGGGTTGAGTCCAGATGGTTTTTATAAATTTTTTCCATAGATTGATTTCTTCCACGTATCTTTCTAAGAGATTCACCCAATTTTGTTTTAATTATCAAAGAACTATGTTATAATATTGCAAATTCAAAATAAAATGTAACTTCATTAAAAATGTATATTGAATTGCTTTTAAAAGTACATAGATTCTTAAATGATGACGTGCTACTAGGTAATAAGCGAACAGACCAAACACTCAGAATGTCTAATAATATATTCAAGATAAAAGATTTTCTAAGGGATCCAATGATTATAATATTCATATTAAAAATCTATTATAAGATTATTATTATAAAATTCTGCTCAAAACGTGTTGAAGAAATTTCATAAATAATGTATATACACCATTACATTGTCGTTAAGAGTTACGGTGATATGGATACGTTTTTAATTCCTACCGCCGACCTGTGCCCTTTCTCTAGAATCTTCTCTGCAGATGGCTCTGGGCGGAGAGTCCCGTCCGGCCTTTTGGCTCGCCTTTGAGCCTTTTCTCGCCCTCTTGAACTTGGCCATGTCTTCGCCAAACACGTCTCCAGTTCTTAGCGCTGAGATCAGATCGTCAAACTCCCCTTTGGCTTGTCCGTTTGTGCTGGTGACGTCGCGGCCCGCATCGCCGTTGACGTGAATGGTTTGACTGGTGGCAGAGCCGTTTGTCTGATTGGAAGATTTGCTCAGCCCTAAAGACTTCGAAACAGATGATAAAAGGCTAGAGGCTTGTTTTCTTTCCATTGTACGTTTTTTCAGCTGAAAAATAAAATATTAACAATTAAAACCATTTATACTACAATTTTTTATAAAATTAATACATACGCAATGGGAATTTTTTTGCTAAAATTTGGTGCAAAAAGGTTATTTATCGATATACAGGCGGCCCTCGACATTTGTATATTTGACATTTAAACAATTTGCTATTTCCTACATATATACATATTTCAAAGTTAAAATGATTACTTAATGATTCTGTGAACAATGAAAAAACCCTGGAACTATCACAATGATAATGAATTAATAAATATAATTTATGAATTAAACTTGAATATCAACCATGAGAATATTAAAGAGTTTATGGAATCAGAATTTTTACCAAATGAAGATTTGATTAATCTCCAGTGGGTGAAAAAAATACAGAATGAAGAAAAATAAAAAACTGATGACTCAAGTTGTTGACAATTAAGAATATGAAAAACAAAGATAAATTTTTGATCAATTTGACATTTGAGAAGAATGTCAACAATGGAGAGAAAATCAATAAAAAAAGACATGTTATAGAACTCTTTATCAAGAAAAGTTCAACTTCAAAATGGATGGAATAAAACTACGTTTACTCTGCTTGAGTAATTTATTTCTCAAGTAGAGTAAAATAGTTTTATTCCTTTCATGTTGAAGATTATCACGAATAATCTGTACACTGTTACACCGATTCCATCAATAATATAAGAAAGGTTAAATTCAACTATTATCCTAACTAAGTAAATTATGAAGGACATATTTAAAATATTAATAATATTGTAAAATAAAAGTTTAAATTACGCTTTTCCTTTTTTTTCCATATTTTTTTACAATATTCTTCTATCTTACACATTTCAGGAACCAATTAAGTATGAATGTTGTTAGCTACTGTCTCTCTTAGGCCCGGTTGTTTCATGTTGGATTAAAGTAAGCGTTCGATTAAAGCATAAATTTTTACGAAAACGGATCGTCTGATTGGTGGAGAACGTAAAAATCTATGCTTTAAAAGAACGCTTACTTTAATCCAACTTGAAACAACCGGCCCTTAATCGGCGTTCAATGATGGATGCCATCTATGGGTATTCTTTTGGCAGTTTTACAATAACTTCCGAACTTAGCCACCATCTGACTGCTTGGTATTTCCCCAAAGCCCACCGCAAAATATCTCTTTCCTATCCTATATGAATGGTATTTGAAATTGAATTGGCAGGGAATGTGTTAATTTTGCTAATAACTGAGAATTTGGTGCAGTTTACATCACTGGTGGTTTCCAAAACACAATAAAAAAATCAATTAGTCTTTGAAAACAAAGCACATAAGTAGTTACCTCCTGTTCCTGCTTCAACCTCTTCTCATCGTCTTCCTGCCTCCTCCTCGCTGCCTGATTCTCCGCCCTGGCCTCGCACAGAGAGGTGAGGAAGGCTTCAAGAGCTCCATAGAACTCTTCAGGCTGTGTTGTGGCGGCATCTTCTCCAAATAGGCGCACTGCACCTTCGAAACGGGATTTCATGTCCTGAAAAAAAATACAGTGTTCAATTTTAATTTTGTATTTTTAGCAAAGAACAGATATTTAATTTTAATTTTTTTTATATTTCTGAGAATCTGTGGAATCTAAAGCGCTATGGAATCTAGGTCCTCATAAATTATTTATAACTGAATTTTTCCATTGACCTATCATACCTTTGAACAGTCGCCGAATACTGAATATCCCACAATGGTAAATAATTAATGTAAAAATTATGCGTATTTGAATATTACCTGGAACTGGTCTTCCAATTCTGCAAATCTGCAGCTGGCCCCTGAGTAGAACTCCTCCATGACAGGCAAGAAGCGATCATGCTGTAGTGGTGGGGCTGTTTGCTGCGAACGCTGGTACTCCATTTCGCGTCTTATGTCGCCAAGGCCTGCTCTCAACGTGGCCATGTCCTTCTCCAGCTGACCCAGCGACACTTTGGAGGCTTCTCTGCAATGCGGAAGGTCCTCTTCCAGCAGCAGGACATCCTTAAACTGACATTACAGAAAGCAGTCAATTATACATCAAATTTTTTCAACATTTTTATTTTTGTCTTGCGTAAATATTTATATTTTTTGCTTAAATACTCCTGTGAAAAGTGTAAAAA
>JADDOH010011524.1:13496-33250 GCA_016648135.1 Agrypnia vestita | reverse complement strand
CGATTGTTGGAGTCTGGCGTTGTTTTCTAATGCAATCGACGCGACGATTGGAATTTAATTAAACGAATTTTGTTCAAAGTACTTCCAAACCAAAGTGCACCAACGACAGAAGACTTACAATTTTTTTATGAAGTTTTTTAGTTCGATTTTGTCAATCTCCGTATTAAACGAAATTTTAAATCAAATCATCTTAAAAAATACTGTATTTTCTGAACACTCTGGAACCCTATGGATCTATGGATAGTTAATATAATCTATGGAAAAGTGGCCACCATAGCTAAAGGAAAATACGATAGCTATTTTTTTTCGCTACTAATAAATATTTTTACAATAATTCACACAGCCCATATAGAAACTTTTTCAATACACACGTCTCTACCACTGCGTTGTACTTCAATTTTTCCCGATTTCAAATTGTATTTATTTATGATACACATTTTTCAATAAACATTTTCGATGTAAGTTGAAAAAATATCTACAGATTCGTGGTAAATATTTTATATTTGTACCTTTACAAATATTTACTGACAGTTCGCAATGACATTTCAAGTTTAAGGGATGAAATCCCTTATATTTGTTAGTTTTTATTCGATCAACATTTTCGGAGATTTCCTCGCTGGGCTGAGGGAGAGGGACACTACGTCATCTATATCGGAGTTCGGTTGTCGAACTCTTTACTTACTTTACTCGTGGCGCTTTTATTTTGCGCTTACATTATTCAAAACAGAAACCAAACCAGTTTTTTGTCATGAATTTGAAATCTAGCACACTTTGAGGCTACTGGCGTAATATTATTCATTTTTAAAGTTTATTTAAAATAAATGGCAGCACGTGTCGATAAGTAGAAAACGGTATATGTTTCACATTAATATTCTTAACATTTACGCCGCTGCCACGCGAGTGAGGCTCGAACCCGCAATCACTGGATCACAAAGCAAGTTTCATAATCACTAGACCAACAATCAACATTCGGATTTCTTATTAAATTTGTAATTATCTATGTTAATAATCATTTAAGTATTTTTTATAATATTCAACCGGTTTCAACAACAATATTCATTTTAAAAAATAATGAAAAACATAAATTTATCATATCCTGTTTGCATTTTTTTTGAAAATGTAATTCCAGTACCACCTTACTGACATTAAATACAAAAAAAATAGGGGTACATAAACAAATAATTACCTTAAGTTATTTGCGATGAATATTAAAATTAAAGTATTGGCTAACAAACATTTAAATATTATAAGTAGGGTAAGTGCATTTCTGAAAAGTTTGACAGCGCAATTTTTTTTTAATAGAGGTTAGAACACGGAATACGTGTCACGTGAAATTGACTACATTGAAAATTTTTACGCCGAAAGTCAACTGAGTATTTTAGCAATAAAAAACATAATTATATATTTTCACGGGATCGTGGCGGTGGGTAACAAACCAAATACTTAAATAAAGTCACTGGACATGAATTTCATTGGAGCACTATTCCTTAATTCACACGACTTCACACTAATCGTCACTAATCACTCGCCTGTTTTATATTCTAGTTTGATATTCACACGTCTTTAGTCACACTCATACTCTCTTAATGTATCTCGCTAGCCACACCGAATCGCCGCTTCGCTTCTTGTCTGTGGTTTCGCCAAACATCAAAACATAATTGATTGTCTCGACGGCGTCGTTCTCGCTTATACATACATTTTCGTTCCAGACGTTTCGCGAATCTACTGGTTTATACAAGACCCTTCTAGCAATTTCCAATTTACTTTAAAATATCCAGAGTGCTATTTAAACATCAATTACGTGTAATTCTTTCCAAGTAAGGAGCCTGGAATCTATGAGATATTATTAGGAAAAAATATTCAAATCGTTCACGTGCCAGCTTAATTGCTGTGCACGCCATCTGTGGCACGCGTTTAGTTTCACCGCCACTAGTGTAGACCGTTTCGAATCGTACCGCTGCAAATTTTCCGACATGTTACCGTTGCTCAGAAACTAATTACGTGAAAAGTCGCTCCACGAGGACGCGAGAGCACGTGTTGGGATGTTTAGTTTTCCATGGTAATCTACCAGCGGGACCATAATTGAACCGACATCGGCTTCCGTGAAAAATATTCCCGCGGAAAGTTTGCCGCGCGAAGGACGCGGCGCCCATTTTGAATTGTCTCACGTGTCGGCCGCGGCGCGCTCCGGGCCAATGGCGGCTGCGCATCTGCATGACGCGCTGTTTTCAGTTGCAGTACGTGATAATTATACGAGGTGCCGATTACCGGAGCGCCGGCTGCGATCAATTTTGTTGTCATATATGAGAGGAATAAAAGCAAAGGCAGCAATATTAAAAAATGCGGTTACTTGTGAATACGCGTTAGAAGTTATACTTTTTTGACACACATAAAAAACCACGCATTAAAACAATATAAAAAAACAATACAAATGTCAAAATATATATTATCACAATTGTAGCGACTTCCTCTGCGGTTTCGCAATTAGTATCCATTATCAAAAAGCTGATGCCAATAATTGCACAGTAATTACAACATTTTACCAGCGGGCATTTACAAACTGATGACAATCTGCCAAACGCAGTCAAACGTCGACAATAACATGAAATACAGAAATTTGTAGGAAAACAGTACTCCGAAATAATTAGTATGCTTGAGTCACTAATATTTGTCTTATGAAGTTTGTATTCCTCTGCATTGTTCCATTATTAACTTATACATACTTATTCATTCATGCTCTTATGTATCATACTCCTGTCCCCAAACACAAGTATTACTTTACTGGGGACAGTTAAACATGTATGAAAGAAAAATGTAATATTCAATGTAAAATGTATATAATATTTATATTTTCAATAAAGAAATTTCAATATAAAAAAAGCCCTTTTTTGACATTTTGATTACAGAGCTAAAATCGTCATTCAATAAAGAGTTCTAATTTTCAATTCAATAACCAATAATCCATCAGCTTTTGAATTGAGCATCTTTATGATTGGTACTCAATTCAAGATGGTTGACATTACATCATTTATGCTACTGGAACACTTATTTCAAGTGAGTAAAATTTTTTCAGTTATGCAACAATTGGCGTTTAGTATGGGAGGAACATAAAGCCGATTTTTTTTTATTATAATATATTTATTTAATCAAAGTAAGTATGTAGTATAGCTGTAGTGAACGACACCAGCACTAGTCCACCAAACGCTCACAAGTAACTTTTTTGGAGTCAATTTTCGCTTGGAGCATGGTTTGGCTGGTTCGGCAGGGTTCAGCCATTGCGATGAGCGCTTCCGATTATCGTACAGGATCCACTTTTCATCACAGGTAATGATTCGATTTAAAATCCCTTCATTATTGTGCCGGTTGAGTAATGCAACGCAGCAGTCAACGCGCGTTTGTTGATTTGCTTCACTCAATTCGTGAGGTACCCACCTTTCAAGCTTTTTAACCTTACAAATTTGCTTCAAGTGGATTAAAACAGTTTTATCACTAACACCGCAGCCTGCAGCTAACTCGGATGTGGTTTGCGATGGATCTGCTTCCACAATAGCCTTCAATTCTTCATTATCAACTTTGGTCTCCGGCCGTCCACGGGGCTTGTTCTGCAGGTCGAAATTTCCAGAAGGAAAACGTTGGAACCAAAAACGCACTGTGTTTTCTTTTGCGGCACCGTCGCCATACACATCATTAATCCTTCGAGCCGTTTCTGCAGCACTGGTGCCACGGTGGAACTCGTACTCGTAAATAACGCGATATTTCAAGTTTTTCATTTTGTAAACTGAGTGACGCAAAGAAAAAAACAATTGAGGAAAAAACAAATGAATTATAATTTTCAAAACACAAATATATGAGTAAATAGCTGTATAAATTTGGATTTGGAATTCCTAACCAAAGAGAAGATATTTGAGATCAAATTTGCCAGTACGGCAAAACGCCAGTTTCATATGTAAGGGCGTAATATTACAATATTGAGGTTTAATTGGCTCGTTAGACTGTTGTGTTACTGCATGGCAAGGGAAAGATGAAAAATTGTATGATATATAATTTTGTTACGCCATCGCCTGCCTCTTAGAACATAAGAGAAGGGTACCTACATATTATAGAAATATCTTTTCAGAATAATCACGCCTCCCTTAACTTTTTGACATATTAAAGGCCACCCTTGACAAAGGTTTTCAATTCAGGGAGGTCCAGAAACGCTGTCAAAAACAAATTAAGTTAACATTTTCAGTTGTGTGTGAGTACGTGTCGGAGATTCTTTGTGTCTAAAATACTAGGACGTGAAAACGTGTCATAAAAATTTCCACCCCAATATCTCTCCGAAAAACCTAAGTTACATTCGGAAATAAATATGTTGTAAATAAACCTAAATATCTGTACCCTATATCTTTCTTTAAAGGGTCCATTCCACGAAATGAGACATGATAAGTCTCAGAGTTTTATTTGAGGTAAATCTCAGTACCGTGTGCATGTTACTGCAAAATTTTAAACTGGAGTTTACTCAGAGATCAGCTTTAGTTTGGTAAGACAGCCCTTTCTACATGTTATCCAAAACCATACGACTGTTTTATGTCAATTCGACGTCTTCTTCTTCTTCAGGCATCTCTTCACTGCTGAATGCAGGCCTCTTTTGGTGATTGGGATAATATCATCGACCCATTCGACGTAGCTATGTAAAATTCTAAAAGTCATTTATAACGTTTCAAAAGTTATACTTCTTAATGCGCGATAAGAGTGAAATTTTAGGATGCAACGAAATGCGCGCAACGCATATTTTCACACCATGAAATCACGACTCATCAATTGAAAGATAAAGTGGTAGTTTGGTCTGAGAAATATTTAACCAATAACAATTCAAAAAAGTACAACGTCAGGTTTTTTGAAAATGATGTTATGAAAATCGCATATCGCGATAAAACAATAAAACAATACCTCGTGAGCCACGTAATACAGTTTTTACAGAGGAGGCAAAAAACTGCATAATACCATGACATCTTTACAATAAATAAAATGCGAGGGATTGCTTTAACGGAAGACGAGACACAAATAATTGTTTTTAAGGATTTTTTCCAAATTACATATCCACACATTTGAATGGCAAATACACAAAAAAAATGATTTTGACAAAAATTTTGTATACAAGGTATTGTTTTATCATGAGTGATATACTCAGGAGGCTGTTGTTTATTTTCTATTTGTTTATATAAATTTTTATAATATAACTGTGATCAAATTTATAATGTGTTATAATGGTAATTAAATTATATGGTTACTCTTTTTTATACAAGCAAACGCACTTAGGTACGCAGTTTATGCATTTAATGTGTTTTTTGATTTTTTATCCGTTGAAGGAGAATTGTTTTTTGATGGAAATTCTAGTGTTCTAATTACCAGCACGTGCTTTTTTGTAAATGCCAAATAAGTATAATTTCTAACGCTCATACACAAACATACGCCATCATTTTTTTTTTAAATAATTTGTTCAAAGAATTAGTATTTAGAATAGAATCAATAAAAATATTTTTAGAAAAGAATTAAGATAGATACAAAATCTGAAAAGGTAAACAAAAATAGGGGTTGAAAAATAAACTTTTAATTGGTTTTAACTGCAACAAGGGAGATTCAAATTCACCACACTAGCGAATAGAACATTGACGGTCAAAAAATTGTCAAACATGATGTTCTCGAATTTCTGAGACTTGAATAAACGCGATGAAATATGAAAGCCAAAAGTCTCGTGAGAGCGTAATTCCTGACTTACCTTGTTCCGAGTCAAATATCTCATTCGTGGGTGTAGGCCATTAGAATCTTCTTAAATTTTTCGTTTAGCCCAAACTAAATATTTAATCGGCTTTTATAAAAATTGCGAATGTAAGGAGAACATTTTATTAAAAAAATTGACGTGTTTTATTTATCCAGTTAAAATTAATAATTGATAATTTTCATATTAAATTAAAAATTATTTAACAGATCGCCTTTAATAATGGTTATGATAAAAAATTAATTGATATTATGTTAAATAAAAAGTACAAGAAAAAAAAATATTTTGTTTTTATAATGATAATCATTGGAGGAAAATTATATTAATAAATAATGAAATTTCTATTTCCATAGTTAAAAATATCTCAAATGTTATTCAACCAGCTTTTTATACTAATAATAAATTTTAAAAATACATATAATTTTTTTTTTAAATATAATTTTTTTTTAAATCGGGTGTTTATTTGATTTGTAATGATTGTGATTATTTTTATCTAGGAAAAACGTGTAAAAATTTAGAAGTTAGAGTTAAGGAACACTTAAGGTGTTTAAATAGCAATAATTATTCTGAATTTTATAATCATCTTTTGGCTATGGATCATTCGTTTGATATTAATAAGGGTTTACAAATTTTATATACAAATTATACAGAATCAATGTTTGATATTTTGGAGATAAGAAAAAGTATTAAGGGTAAATTGAATATTAAAAATAACCAGGTCTTTTTTACAAATATTTATCTTTTTAATTTATTTTCATGTTAAATAGGTTATTATTATTCATTTTCCATATATAAATTTTAATATTTTGATTATTTATACGTAGATTTTTAAATTTAACTTTCTTATTATACATTTGTTATCCGGACTAAGGGGCCATTGGCTTTGAAACATGTTGAATTTATTTAAATAAAAAAGTGATGTAAACAAAGTTTATTACTATAAATTATAGTTAATATTAGATAGGCTTTATATACATATCTTACAACGATCATTTGAGAGAAGTGAACTGTTGAATCGAGATCACTTAAAATGCTAATCCTTCAAAAAATGTAAAGATTTCAATGTTTCTTGTTTATTTTTCAGATATTGAGGCCGCCCTGGAGTCACCGGAAATCGGAAATGACGTCACCAGACGTCGCAACACCACGAATGGTAAAATTATTATTACACTCTCATTACAATGTCGACTGAAATTAGGGTCGCCATTTAAATGTCATTACTTTCGTAATATATGGAGGGGAAAGGTGAATGTCAAGCTCTATAATAAATTTAATACAGAAAGGGAAGAGAAATCGGCAGAAGGAATCAATTTAATTATTTCAAGCAACGTCAGAAATTTGAGCTGAAACTTTTGATGCATTTTCTTTTAAACATACGAGACCTTGGAGACCTTAGAAAAAAACAGTTTTTTCATAAAAAAATATATATTTTTAAATATTGTGACAAATTATGTTCATAGTTCATTTCTTGCTTATTGTGGTCGTTGTGTTTTTTTTAATGCAATTGCAGTTGGCTTGTTGCTATTGTAGATGGATTAGTGGGGTAGTTTGAGATGTTCTTGTATAAAGTTAATGGTTAACGATTTTGGAAAACCATGTAGATTATTACTACATGCCACCGGCACTTCTTATTATTGAAAGACAGTTGAGGTGATGGCAAAGATTTCTTTAAATAAGACAATCGTAATTATAGTTATGTTTAATGGCACGAATTATTTCACATTGAGATTCAACAAAAAGTATTCAAAGAATTTAATGACTTTATATAATAGCTGAAAATTGTTGCAAGTTACAAAATACAGATAGTTTTTTGCGCGACTTCCCGTCGGACGCGATTCATAGATTTTTGGCGAATCTGACCGATTAGAGTTGCAATCACAGGATAAACTATGTACTGGAAGATGGTCCTATAAGGAGTCTCTAAAAACGAACAGCTTGCATGCGAAGATGTATGAAATCGGATGAGACAAGTGGTGTTTATCAGAAAAACGAGTGAACAGGATGAATATTCTATCTTCTTACCCCCGCGGAAAGAAATGGGTAGTTAACCAATGAAAATAATTTAATAAATTTATTTATTAATTTTATTTTTAAATTATCCATATAATATTTTAATTTTACATGCAAAGGCAGGTAAGAAATATATATAATTATATGAGAAAAATATACATAAATATTGAAAATATATTTAACAAAATATATAAGAATTAAAGATACAAAGACTGAGACACGCTAATCTAGATTATTTCATCCTTGAGACATGACAGCACAGCATCAAAAATATTATACTTAAATATGAATATTTAAGTATAATGTAGCATGTGTAAACCTTTGCACGGGCACATCGGTATAATATTTTTTATTTTATATAAATTCTTGACATTTAAATAGAAGCAGCCGAGATGAGGATCTACAGAAGTATACTCAAAATAAACTGGATGGACGGAGTTACGAATTAAAATGTTTTGGTTCGGATAAATAATGAAAAATAAGTAATTAGGATATAATAATCCGAAAACTTTTATATCTCAAAACAAGCTACGAGTTTTTTTTTAAATAAAGATGCGAACAAGGAATACGTCTCGCATAATATTATGAAAATTTTGAAAATAGGACTATCTTGCTAATGTCCTAGAAAGGGCTGGAACCACCGACCGCCAGATCCCTAGGCGAGCGTCATGACCACTACACCAACAAGCCACTCTATGTCTAGAAAAGTACTTGCATCTGCCACTGACAACTAAATAGACATCCGAAGATAACAGATCTTTGTTCTACGTTGGAAAAGAGACGGAAATCGCCACGGATGGTGGTGACATCTATCGAGCTTCACAGACACCGAGGTTAAAAACCATTTGGACGATTTCAATAGATGGCGGTAATAAAGTTATAAACAGATTTGTATTAAATTACTGCACTGTGTAGTAACTTCACATCGCAAGATGCATAATTAAAAATTCACCTAAAATGCGCCTAGAGAAGTAGCACTGTCAAAATAAAAATAAATAAAATTTACGATACAAATTTTTGCCGTTTGTCACAAAAGTCAGCTAAACAAAAAATGTCAAACATCAAAGTGGCGTGTGACGCTTTTCGTTTTTTATTTTTACTCCGTGTCACACGGTTTTTAGGAAATGAAACTGGAAAAATAACCTTCGCAACCCTTGATGAAAATCCTTCCCCTGGAATAAGTTCTCTGTGCAAAACACAACGTCAAACGAATGCAACTTTTTCCGTTCGTGCTTTTAGGATCGCACGACCAGCTTGATAAGTGGATGCATTCTTGCTCATATTTCCAAACAAATTAATTAATCTTTTTTCGTAGGAGCTAGTGATTCGTTTTTGATCGCACCAATATAATTAAATCCTCATCATAGATGCTCATCTTAAGTCAGCTGATCAAATAGAATTTACTGACAATAAAATTAAAAAGAAAAAACTACTTATTTTCAGAAATGTAAGAAATTTTCTCGATATAAAACTTTTAAAAACAGCTATCTATCAGTCGATCATTAAACACAGAGTAATTTCATGCGGAAGAGTGACAATGATTGCAATTAACCCTTTAATTAATGGAGAAGTTTACTATTTTAGTAAAATGTTCCAACATTATTATAGGATCAGCTCCAAGAAACTTCTCCATTAAGATGATTATTCTTTTTAATTTTAAAAGTCCCTTTAATTAACAATAGAAGTCTCACAAAGTCTAAGCAATTTATGTATATTAGAAACGTGTATGGAAGCCTTTTTATAGGATAGCCCAGGGCTTACGACCTGTAGGAGCTAGCTTATGTGATAACTCTACACAATGCAACGTTCACCAATACTATCGTAAAAGCTTCTGGTTTGTGTCTACTGGGGTATTATACCGTGTTATTACGACCTTTCTGGCCGACGTTTCGGATCCCATTGCAGAGTCAGGGCTGATGTATTGCCAACACTAAAATCACAGCTTCACAAATAAAAATCAATATATATATATATATATATATATATAAAGAAACCCGTGTTTCCCTATCCGCCAAGTTTTCTCCACAACCAGCCACAACTACCCACCGGTGGTTATGGTGGTGGATAGCCCTTGGTGTCACATCGAAAATATGCGAGTTTGGTGGGGGTGGCTGTGCGTGGGTGGGAGTGGATGACGAAAATGTGCCTTTTAGCCCATTGTTTTGTTATGGGAAGGCCGGAAATGCTTCATATTGTTTCAAAGTAGGCTTGCCGACTGTGTCAGTGAGTCTAGAAGGTTCCGGAAAATCCTGCTCTAGAAAGTTCTGGCAGGAGAAGGTTCTAGAAAATTCCCGAAAGGATATAAAAATAAGGTTCTAAACTGAGTGGCGGAATGTTCCTATAGATTCGATAAATTTCTTGAAAGTTCTGGAAGGAGGATGTTCTAGAAGGTTCGCGAAAGTTCTATGACGATCCAAACAGTGTACTAAAAATCAACGCGTGCGAAGCCGCGCGGGCACAGCTAGTATGTATTTAAAATCAAAGAAATTAAGAATCATAATATTGAAAATCCAAACCATCCTGGCTTTTACTGTTACTTAAGTAGCTTATGTAATATTTTAATTAATAATTAAGAGCTGACGATGCACCCTTCAATGGGATCCGTTACAAAGGTCTTACTATAGAAAGGTATGCATGTGGCAGAATATCCCATAAAACTCTTAACAAAAATAAAAATTGGTTTATTTTATTATTCTAAGATATATATCAACAATTTTTTTATTCCACCGACGTTTCACTTCACGAGCAAAGAACCAAACACATGCCAAAAAACTCAAAAAACTTAAAATGAGTATTTAAACTTTGATGCTATATATTTCATTTTGACCTTAATGTCAAAAAAAATCTTACGTTTCTAAAGACACGTTATGTAGTCACTAGACTACATTTAGTTTTACTAGTACTTTAATCAGATTTGTCAATTAGTTCACAAGAATATAAATATATAATTTTCTTTGTCCGAAAGCTTTTTCACTACTTATTCTGGCATGTGAGCTCAAGGCATACTCAGGTACATTTCCGATAACAAAATTCTAGAAACATTCGGAAAATAAATTTATTTTTCCACTTGATTGAATATGGAAGGAAATTCAATTAGAAAAATTTTCAAATAGTTATAATTATGGCCTGCCAACGTCAGCCATACGCACGCATATTTCGAATAAATTCGTTCTGTAATCGCCTGGCCAAAAATATGTGTAGATACTTTGAATTCCATAATGGTGAAGTGCTAACTGAATTGATTCATGAAGAAGGCGTAACAAGATGAACGAAACTGACAGACGAATTGTAAATTTAGCGGCTCATTTGGACAATATTGTATTTTTGGCGGGACAAACGTTTGTTATTTTTAAATTGAATAAAGTTATGTAATACAATTGATGGATTTAACGTTAGCATTGTAGAGATTATGAGAATCATTAAATTTTATGGGGGCAAATTATTTTATCTCTATATCGTTAATGTTCATAGTGTTAACTTTGCGGTTTTAGATAATTTATAATTTGAGAAAAATAAAAAACTTTGTATAAACTACACTGATTGTTTTTAAACATCTGACGTTGTCGATACTGAACTGCATCTTCGTCAGCGTCGGACGCATATACTTCAATCTTTCTTCTTCTTTCTCAGAATTCTCAAATCATCTACTGGAGACAAGCCACACTTTCAAAAAAGAAAACGTTGTCAAAATTTCAGATACAAATAAAAAAGGCCTTAAGCTAGATAATCTAGAAATGTTAGAAATCAAAAAGTCTTTAAAAACCAAATTTAATATAATTTACAACCAATTAAATCCCTTATTTAGTCTCACTGTCAAACTTTACCCCTCTTGGCCACACCCCTACCTTAAACTTGGCTCTTACAAATTTAATTTATGGAAGTTATTGGGCGTCCGTCCTGTCGATGATACATTTCAGTATCGATACCGATAGAAATTTTAAAACAATTAGTGTAGTTTATACAGTTTGTTACTTATGTTTTTTCTCCTTAAGTTATTTGAGTTACAGCTACGAGAATGAAATATTTCCAGGTAACAAATTACACCATTTCAACTTGAAATAGCAGGACCCTCGTAGTCCAGGGGGCACGATATTGGCTTCTAATACTGTACATTCCAGATTATATTCCCAATACACAATCACGCAAGTTCGAAAATATCAAAACAGTCTAGTAAATAGACGAATTTTAATTATTTTGTCAGAATCCAATCAAGGCGTAAATTTTGCGCGTTTTTTAAGCTCAAAAAAAAATACACGTTTTAAGTTATTTTTTACAATATATTTATTGATGTTTTAAGAATATACAAAAACTTAAAAAAAAATTAAATTTTAATAAGTTAAATATTAAATAAATTTGGGGGGGAGGGACTATCCTGGTTGACATAATATTTCACAATCTATTTAATCGATTTGCTTCAAATGTACCACAGACCTTCAATGTATAGTTTTCTACCGTTCCTACTACTTTCATACCAAAATTTTTTTTTTTTACTATTTAAAAAAAATATACATTTTTTTCGTTTTCTCTTAGGTAAAGGCTCTAACAACAGTCTTACTTAAAGATTTTTATTTTTAAAAATTTCAGATGACTAGAAGGGTTGCAATTGCGTAAACAAGTACATCCCCTTTATTCTAACCCCCAACTTAACCAACCTATAACTTATTAAATTTTCATATTTTTAATATATTCTTAAAACATCAATAAACAAATATGTTGTCAAAAAATGGATACCAATTTTTTTTATTGAAATAGAAAAGACGCCCCAAATTTACGCCTCTGGACCAGAATCCCCTTAAGTCCAGAAAAAATGGGACTTGATTGGCTTTGTCTATACTTCGTGTGTACGCCTGAATATTTAGATAAAAAAAGTAAATGATTTGTAGTAAAAAAATTTGTGTATTCCAAAACGTCCGAGAACAGTAACACTCATTTGCCTCTGTAACAAAATGGCTCTGGGCCTTTTTAATTAGTCGACTTGTAATCGAACGCAGCCTGTAATAAAGGCTCCGATGGAACAATCGCTCTGTAATCAAAGGATAATTATTTTTGAACTTAAAAAATATTTTGTGAATGGAATATCGAATGGTGAATTGCTTCTTATCAGGACTCGTCCTTGTTTAAAAAAATATCCTTAATTACTCCATCGTATTGTTATTTGTTTACATTGGGTGAGAAGTGGTTACTGGAAAAGAAATGAATTATTTTCACATGCCCTCTAGAGATTTAATTGGACACTTTTCAAAATGTTTAAAATAATAATAAATAATTTACCATTCTTGAGACACGCGCTGCCTGCAAAACATATTTCAGTCCTGCCATTCTAGCGTAGTTATTATTAGATATTATAAGTCTGATTTTGATAGACGAAATAAAAGGGCCAAGTTTTAAAATACAGTTTTTTAAAATCATTTGCATATTAACACGATTATTTACAATTAAATGCGCACTTACTAGATTCGTTCATTGTTCTCATACAAACGCTACCTTGATGTTTTTTCTTGCTGACAATACAGACTCGAATAATTAACCTACTCTGGTACGAATTCATTTTTTCACGCTTCAACAGGCCAAGAGGCTCAATATATTCATATTTTTATTTTTCTTCTTCACACCTTACGTGTAATTTTATTCAAAGACCCCTCGGGTCTCTCGTATATTTTTTCTAACTCAAAATAAAATAGTGGTCTCGTTATTCGAGTAGCTTGTTGGTGTAGTGGTCATGACGCTCGCCTAGAGATCTAGTGGTCGAGCCCCCATTCTAAGACACCCATCCAGAAGAATTCTTCAGTGTGAGTGATGGTGCGAAAGGGTGTATACAGCAGAAGCAATGAAATGGTGCAAGTTAATGCAGGGTGGTCTTAAACACTAATATCACGTTTTGTTTTTACAACGATCTTCGATAGAATGATCGTCTCTGTAGCAAACGGAAACGCGTTAATGCGCCCTGATTGGCTGAAATGAGTTAGGTGCTAGATATTAGTTAGATATTAAATAGGCTAGAATCCGATCGCCATATGTAGACCTCTTTCCATTTAAGAAAAACAATCTAATTTATATGTGCAAGCCTTGCGTATGACTCGCATTGTTTCGCTGTGTTGGTGTTTACGGGTATAAACACAAACACAACAAAACAATTTGCCTCGTACACACGGCTTACACGTACTAAATCGATTGTCTTTCTTACAAGGAAAGAGGTCTACGTATCCTTAAACTAATTATAAAACATAACATACTTCTCCATCACATAATTTTCCCCTAGATCAAAACATAAAATATGATGTTTCGGATATTCATGCACTAGTGAGGAAAAAATTAGGGCATAATATGATTCTTACCTGTCTGTTCTTTTCTTACCTGATTCTTGCCTGTCCGTTCTGCATACATATTCCTTAAGATCCTGCGCAAAATGTAAGTATTATCATCTACCAATCCCATCCCTTTCTACCGATATAATGTATATGTTTGTATATTGAACAACGTCCGTTCTAAATTTAACTTTTTCAAGACATGAGAGGCTTAACATCCAGCCCAGAGAATTAATCCTATTCCCTAAATCTGAAGACCAATCAACGCCGGGTACAGACCTCTAGTATACTTTAAAACAAATTATACGTATAATATGCTGAGATGACGACAAATTCGCTCAAATACTTTCGTTTGCGCAACCTCTAACTGACTCTATCTAAAGGGTGTGCTTAGCTCATCAATATATCGTCAGAGAATAAGAAATTTATTACTTGAGCACTATAAGATAACAGTTATTGACGTAATGACGTAATCGTGAAGTAATTATTCGTGAAATAATTGATATTTGAAAAAAAATTTAAATTTAAACAAAAATATTTTATTTTCACTGTTTATTTAATTCCATACAGATAAATATGATGTACATTAAAACTTATTGTATTCTACAGTCTACAGTCATTTATATTTTTTCACTTTAATCGTTTTGAAATCCAGTTTTAACTCCTTTATATTTACAGTGATATAGTTTTCGACAGCCTATCAAAGAATTTAAGGCTTGTATTGTATAAATGAAAATCTTTATTTTGTTTCATTATTTTATCAATAATCCGTGTGTGATTTTAAAGATTTGTACCAAAACATGATATTTTATTCTTTGGTTTACTGATTAAAATTTTAGGCCATTCAACATTTTTGTTATTTTTATACTAAAGAGTCAAGAATGTTATTACGGTCGTTAGACATATTTACCTGTAAATAGTTGCGGATATTTTATACGAACCGTATGTTTTTCCGAGAAACGATTCTCGACGTTTCGTTGAATGCTTTCCAATTCAAGCCGAAGTTTTATAAAAACGTTATAATATCCTAAATTTTATGTTTCAATTTGTAATAAATATGATGCAAATAGTATATAGCAAGTGACATATATTATTATAATATACATAAAATACATGTACACAAAATAATGTACATAAAATACATTGAAAGTGACACTCATCTTTCTATGATATTTTAATTAAGTTACACACGTCGTATTACGCCTAATTCAATCGTTTAGTTGATGCATTATACGCCGTTCTTAAAAAAATAGAATGTAACTTATAATTTGTAGGTTTAAAATCAACTCATCATATATTGTTTAAAAATAACATCAATTGTTTTTTTCTCAAACGAATATATTTATTTAATTTTTCCATATAAAAAGAATGCAAATATTCAATTGCAACATACATGACGTCAAGAGATCCCAATACACATTGTTGAACCTGGTGACGTGTTGCAATTACTGCAGTGCTGTAGCACTGCCTTAGCAGCCTGCACGCCTCAGTCCCCCAGGAGCCCGGATTCGGCTGAAATGCAGTATAATGCAGTAAAGTGCAGTAGGTGTACTAAAATATGCATCAAGAAATATACATGATAACATTTGTACAAAAATATTAATATAATTAATATTTATACGTATATTGTAATCTACGTCTAAACACTAGGTACACTATAGGTCGACCACAATCAAAAGACCATTCCTAGCTTTGTAGGGTAAGAAGAAAGCAGGGGAAAAGTTGCCTGTAAACCCGTATTACGAGCCTCAATATGATATTACTTACTTACTAGAAAAACTTATTTTGTGTTCATCTTTTGCATCGTAACAACACACATATTCTTTGCGCACATTTTTTTGGATGCGGTCTAGCTATAGTTACTAATTTATATTGTTTTTATTGAGTTTTAGTCGTGTGTAAATCATTTCACATGTCTAACTTCTCATCTCCCGAACCTATGTACAGGTAGATATATGTATATACCTTTATAGTATTCAATATACTTGTAATGTATGTAATATATATTTTATTTTGTATATTTTCTTTTATATTTTGTATAAATAAATAAAATATATGAAACATTTTACAAAAATATTAATATTGTCGCAGGTCTTGGACGCGAGAGACAAATGAAAACTCTGCAAATTAATTAGTCTAGTATAGCATGAATACTGTAAGAATGAGGTTTCACTAATCTGCGCACAAACGCGTTGGAGCAAAGGGCGTGAATTTATCCAATATGCGGCCATTTCGGATACTTCACTCCAATACCGCGATTAATTAGAAAATAAGAACATAGCATAGCAATAGTAACACATTTTCTGACCATAGAACCAAAATTCAAAAGGAAAATTTTAGTGAAATTAACACTAAAATTATTGATAATTAAAACAAAATCTTTGTGCGATTTTATACCTTTGTACATTCTAGTCTTATTGCAATGTGGCTATGAACAACTTCGACTGAAACAGTTTTAATATTGCGAGCGCAGACGATGCGTGTACCAACTTCATGTTGACTAAAATATAATTGCATTTATAACAATATCCATGAATACTTTAAAATTTGAGGTATCTACGCCGATTTTCGTCACAGTTTATACCACCTATTCAAACACAATAATTTCGTTGTCTATATGTCTGCCCGTCCGTCTCTCTCTCTGTCGGTCCGTCCGTAACTCAGTGTAATTTTGTTAGAATTCACGGTTAAAAAATCTAATTAAACGGCCGGAGATACGGCTTGAACCCCGGGCCAGCAAACCCGAACCGGCCGCCTAACGCATGTTGCCAGACCCGCGCCGCCTCTGCGTGGATTTCCAAAAACTATAAATATATACTAGGGCTTAGCAAAAATGTGAATCAAGGTTTCGTCATTTTTGACGGGTTACAGCTAGTTGAATGTAAATATTGCATGATAATTATTACTGTTATACCATCATAATAAAATATATGGGCGCTTCATATCTGTTTTTGTGCTAAATTAAATTAATTAATTATATGTTGGTCTAGTGGTTAAGACTCTCGCTTAGTGAGCCAATAGTCGAGAGTTCGAGCCCCATTCCAACAGATCAGTATTTTTACAGCACAGGCGTTTTGCTTAGTTTTAAGATCGTTAGAATATTTATTTGACACGTATTTAACAGTTTTCGTACCTATATCTATTTAAAAAATATCTGTTATTAAAAAAATTACCATGTCTCAAGTGTTAATTTAGATAAAAGATTTATTAACTGCGTTGTATACTAATTACGTTACTTTTGTCAACAGAGAGCAAAACATCTGTCGTCTGTTTACATATCAAATCATTAATCAACAACAACATGACGTCACCTTTACTTAACCAAACACATTCAAAACATCGTAAGCAAACAAATTTGGTTACAATATTATATTCTGAGGTCCTATGATACGTATGTTTGGGATACGTCACGTACTTTATAGTAAAATTTAGCTAAACACATTATTACTGTGAAGTTGCAATTTCAGAACAAAGTTCTGTATATTATTAAACAATTTTTTATGAATCAATTAGTAAATACATACAGAAAATCGATTAATTAACGAACAAATATTTTAACTGCTACCGGAATTCGAACCAATGGAGCTCCATTCTATTCGATGATAGCGCGTTATCCAAATTTTTAATAATTCACAGAACTTTGTTCCGAAAATGCTAATAATGTGTTTAATATATACGTGTTGTATCTAATGTTTCCAAAAATTAAAGTAAAAAAATAATTTCTGGCATCCTCTAGCGGTAGTTACGCAAAGGTATTTGTGAATATTGCATTATAAAAAGTGTATTGCTTTTAAAATGGAATAAAAATGTTAATCAATTAAAAAGATACTACATATAAGTTCGAAAAATTTTCGTTAACTTACCAAACTGCCGTGGCAAAATTAGATAACGCGCCATCCCCGGATAGAATAGAGGTCCGTTGGTTCGAATCCCAGTAGCAGTTAAAATATTTTTACGTTTATTCGATTTTTCTGTATGTTTTTTCTATTTGATTAATAAAAAATGTTTAAAATTTAGTTGGAAGCAAAGCTAAATCATTATTTCAACACTAGCTGCAACCCCTTAAAAATAATGGTACTTTTACATGTCGGTTCCTAAGGAATAATTATTTATTTATTTATATATAAAAAATGAACAGAAAAAATACCATACAGAAGAGAGAAAATAAAAAAGGAAAAAAAGAAAAATTTACTATAAAGAAGTTACTCACTTTACACGAAGTTACGACGGACGGACGGACAGAAAACGAAATTATTATAATTGGGGTAAACAACCAGCTAAATTTTACCCTTAACCCTTTTAGAAGAATGTTTCCAATAAACAAAGCACTTCATTTTGGTTCGAGCCATTAAAACCACCCTCCCACAACTCTCATTACACTTGACACCATTTTTTTCAATCGGTGCGTAGGTATTACTTGAAACTCGATCTCTGTACATTTTTCAACTTGATTCACGGGATAATTAACGAATTGAAATAGAAAATCACCTACATATTTTGCAGCGGCGTACTTTGCAATAAGTATGTTAAGCTTATAACAAGAATTTCTACGAAATACAATGTGTGTCTCAAATTATTATCGATCTAGCAATTACCAATCAAAAATTACAACCTTAAAATTCTGAATTTCAGCTTTAATGGTTATTAGTTATTCATATTCATTCAATTAATCATCACAGGATTATTCTAATGAGCGGGCGCTATTAATATCATTAACAAATGTAAATATAAATAAATAATTACTACTAAAAAGGCGAAACCAATCGAAAATATGAACTAATTATTATTTACACATTTTCAATATGCATTAACTCACCGGTTCTGTTAATCCAAATGATCTCTAATTGCTGAATTCAATTAAATTTGCTTCAGTTTTTCAGAGAATTCCAATTAAAATTTAACTTTCACAATAACTAAAATTGTCGCAAAATCGAAGTATATTTGTGTTTACGTGCAAGTAAACAGCACAGTGTAGTTGGATTAGCGAGATAAGGCTGTAACAACGCCATCTAGCGTAGCGTCTTGCTAGCATTAATGATAAACATTGTTACATTGGTGACGAACATTGTTACACAGAGAAATATGTATTTCGATTATTCAAATTTTTATGCATGGTAATATATCTTCTGATAAATGTCTTATTTCGCTTTTTCCAAAATATTATTGCCTTAAACTCATGTTCCAATGTACTGACTGCACGTACCAGATAAGTTGGTGTAGTTTTACTTCACAGAAGTTGAAGAAACATAAGTATTTATAGATATAAAAAGTTAGGTTAGGTTAGGTTAGGTTAGGTTAGGTTAGGTTAGGTTAGGTTAGGTTAGGTTAACATGATAAACATTGTTACATTGGTGACGAACATTGTTACACAGAGAAATATGTATTTCGATTATTCAAATTTTTATGCATGGTAATATATCTTCTGATAAATGTCTTATTTCGCTTTTTCCAAAATATTATTGCCTTAAACTCATGTTCCAATGTACTGACTGCACGTACCAGATAAGTTGGTGTAGTTTTACTTCACAGAAGTTGAAGAAACATAAGTATTTATAGATATAAAAAGTTAGTTTATATTCATTGTTAAATTTAATTAAATTTGTTTCTACGTGAAATATAGTTAGGACACAAGTTTACATACTCGATTCTGATATTCGCCTATACTCTTATTCATATAT
>JADDOH010011524.1:0-13321 GCA_016648135.1 Agrypnia vestita | reverse complement strand
ATATATGAATAAGAGTATAGGCGAATATCAGAATCGAGTATGTAAACTTGTGTCCTAACTATATTTATTATATATATATATATATATATCATGACCATACGGCCCGCAAAATTAAAAAAATCCGAGTGTTTTTCGATCAAACTTTGTAAATGTCTTTCCGAGTCTTTCTAAAAGATTTCCATCCGAATAATCCTTATGTTGACAGATTTGCGGAGTTTCCAGGTATTCTGGAACATTCCGTGACAGAATGTTCTTAAAGAAAGTTCTCAACATGAATGCCAATATATATTTTCTCCACTTATCTTGCAACGACTACCGACTATCCGACGTTTTCAATTTATTGCCAATCCGTGTCTTTTGTCGATCTATTTAGAGCTAGACACACATTTTAATGTATTTTATTATCGTACAGGGTACATTTCATCATACGTATTGTTCTGCCATGCTTGCTCGTTCACACTAAATATTGATGAGATGAACAAAGATTATGACTTCGGTTGGTGTTTCATTATAAGGTTATTTAGTGTAGTCATGTTTCAACCGTTATTTTAATCGGTTGATTGGTAAGTGAGATATAAATGTTGTATAAGTGTTGTTGCCTGTCAAGTTACAAAAAATAGGTTGCCAGTTATTTATTACAAATCTTAAATAACGATTGTTGAACTTAAATAACAACAAATCTGACCGAAGGCTAACATGCACTAAGGTGCCTACCAAAAGAGGTCAAGAATCATAGGGGTGGGGAGAGTAAGGGGGATGAGGTCTAAGGAGGGTTGTTATCAAGTCGTGTTTTTTTACCCATTCGACATCATTCGGTAAAACACAAAACATAGCATAATAACATAACTAACATTTTGTTAAAATGCCTGACCACAAAGTAAATGCTTTAAATATTAAAAAAATAATTTAAGGTTTACTTTTTGCGATTTTTTTTTAATCACCTTTCATTAGAAAAAAATATTTAATAAAATGAATAAATAATGAATCTTCTATTTTTTTCATGTATTTTTAGTTCAGTTTTAAAATTACTTTAGCGTGTTATTTGCTCGACTCCGTGAAAGTACAATTTCAAAATATAACTTATTGCTAGTATATGTGAATACGTTATTAATTCATAAATCATATACAATATATTGTATTTACGTAGGTATATATGTACCAGAACTCGGAGAAACTCTTAATTATTTCTCAATACACAGCACAACCTTTACTCGTATATACAATATATTACATTTAGGTTCCATATATTCAGTACACGCGTACTATCTAGATACATGAACACAAATAAATACACACAGAAGAATTAAACGAAAGCGCAAAATGTATTTTACGCTACACGAGAGAAGATTAAAACCACTGTTGCGTGTTTAAAGTTGTAATTCCAGCAAGTTGTGGACGTTACGGACTGACAGACATTCGAAATTAGGATGGTCGATTTTAAAAAAACGTTTTCATATACGTATGAAAACAAATGAGGTAAACCATTCAGAAAAAATCAATAAATCGAAAAAATATTTTAAATATTTAATGCAAAAACATTGTGTTTGGTCATTTTGAAAAAATATCTTTTTGTTTAAACCACATGAATGTTTATTTTTTAAATCCAACGAGTCTTTGAAAAATATCATCTTCTTCATGAGGATAAATAAAAAATTTATTATATTTAATATAATGCAGTGTTTCGTAGTTTCGGAGAATTTTTTCGCAAACAGTTTCGGAGATTCTCTTTATTCTTCATTAAATTTTGAATAGAAAGTATTCTTTAAACTTCGGGTCTAATGTCAACAGTTACGGAGGTAAGCGACGTCAAATGTTTTTTTCAGAATTTTTTATTAAATTTTTGTAAAACGTTAGATTATCATGAAATTAATTCAAATCTTATATTAAAAATTCATTCGCTTTGAAACTAGTCAAATAAATATAAAAATAAAACCTTTTAGAAATTTGATGTTTTTTCGTGCGGTTGTCATTTAATTTGACTTGTATAATAGCGAATGAATTTGTAATATACTATATCAGTAGCTGTAGTGATAGTCTTAAAATAAGGTAGAAATATTGAAAAGAAAAATGCAAACTTTGATGTCGTTTATCTCCCTAACTGTCATCGGTTCACCCAATGTTAAAATAATATTTTCAGAATTAATAATATTAAGGGGGAGAAAGAAGTGCAAAAGGGAGAGAGGAGATGGCGCCTATGTTTTTTTCAAGGTCCTAAAGAATTATGCAAAATTTGGGTCAGATCAGAAAAAAAATTAGGGAAGGAATACGGTGAAGAAGGAGGGAGGAAATGACGCCTATATTTTCTAGAGTCACACTACAAAATTTGGGTTAGATCGATTAAATGGTGACGATTTGTATGGAAAACATATCATGGGATGGAGGGGGAGTAAAGAGGGGAGGGGAGACGTCATCTATCTTTTTTGCAAAGTCTTTAAGAATAAGTCTACAAAATTTGGATGTGATCTGTCAAACAGTGTAAAATTTATAGAGAAGATATCGATGAAGAAGTGAAGTAAAGAGGGAGGGGAAATGACGTTTTTGTTTTCCGCCGGGTTCTTAAGAGTAACTATGTAAAATTTGGATCAGTTCTGTTAAACGGTATAAATTTGTATAGAGAATATACTGTGGTAAGGAGAGGGGGGGGGAAATATGGCCCATGTCTTCCGCCGGATCTTAAAGAATCAATCTGTCAAATTGTATAGATTTTTTTAGAGAATATTTTGGGGTTAGAGATGTAAAGGGGGAAAAGGAAATGTGGTCTATGTTTTTCGCCGGATCTTAAAAAAATTTGCGAATCTACACGGTGTAGATTTGAGATAGAGCACAGATAGACAAACAGGCATGCAGAATTTGATAATTTTTTAATGATATGCAGATTCTGAAAACTAATGTATTACTACCAAGGTGTCTTTAGTTAGAAATACTCGATACGTTTTACACAAAATTTATAAGATTTTTTAAATTTATAAATAATTATGTCAACCACGCTTTAGGCGTCAAAAATTCAATCAAAATATAATTCACTTTCATATGCGGTCATTCCACTGTTAATATTTCAAGAAATATTTCGACGGCGTTTCGGTGCTTGGAATAAATACTGTATCATTTTTTTGCAGTCTAAAATAAGCTCAAATCGATCGTTGATATTTGACGACCATAATGTATTAAAACAACTTCGGTCATATTGATTAAGCTTAGCATTACGTAAGCTCGGTACTATTATCGAGCTTATTGTATTGTATTATGTCAGAAATTTGTCTGCAGACTGAACTGAAAATGCCAGGTAAAAATCAATGAGGAGGAGACAGTTCGTTACATCGTAGTTTATGATCGTTTGCAAATATAAATATACCAACCTTATTCTAACTGTACTCGATTACATTTTGTGATATTTGCCTATCTGTGTATTTTTATATAGAATACAAATTAACATTAATCATATTCATTTATCTTCATCCTCTTGTCTTAGTAGGGTCGGGGGACCAAAGACTCAACAAGTTTCCATGTTCCCCTGTCTCGCGCTGCTTCTGTATAAGTCAACCAGTCTAGACCCGTTCTGTCTTCATAGATATTTTTCTGTTGCCTCTCCCAGCTTAATCTGGGGTGATCCACTGGCCGTCTACCTTCCGGGGTTGCCAGGAGGATTCTTTTTGGTAACATTAGTCAGAGCGCCTATTTTATTCATTTATTTTTATTTATAATGCAAATCATCAACAGATTGGAGATGACTTTGATAGATATTTTATATAATATATTTTATATAAAAGGCAAAATATTATGTATAATATCCCTTTGTAATAACAAGATTGTTACTCCAAACTCTCAGAAATACACAAGACATAGATTTACGACAGTTCGCCTTATTCGGTGATTCCCCAATAGACGGGATGTTTGTTTGCGTCAAATAACTTAATTAATTCTCATTTATAAATTTTGCAATTTTTGATGAGACCGTTGCAATGTTGTAGAAATTAGCATGATACCTTTATTGCGGGGAATGTGTCGTTTAAGGGATTTATAAATAATTGTGATTAAATACCCAAGACTGGAAGCAGAAACTGCATTCTGTATTGTAATGTCTACATAAACCATTATGCAATATCACTTTTCAACATCCAACAGTTTTGCAACTGTGGCATATAAACCATTTTACATTAAAATAGGTACATCAATATTTTGTTACCCATACATACATTGTACTCAGGTTTTCATGGCCATTCAGTATCTTCCGTGTGCAGTTTTCTGGGATTCCGTCGTGTATTTCTGATCTTTATGGCCAGAGACATAAATATATCGATTGTAATGTCAGACCTCCACGGTGTCTGGGTGTTCTTAAAAAAAGACCTGTTTATTGGAAATCGAAGTGATATCTATATCATCACGCAAACCAGCCATTTCAATCTGTAGTTTTGTCTATAATAGAAGATTATGACGAATATTATATAAGATAAGCACTGATATTTAAAATATTGAAATGAGTAAGTTTCACACACATCTACAAATTTCTTCATGCAGAGAGTTAAAATGTCAAATATAAGCCAATATTTTCATCACAATTTTTACATTTGACAGATGTCTTGACGGGTCTCTATTTTGAGTGTTCGGGTAACATTCATCAAATAAGAGTCTTGTTATTCGCAGAGAATGACCAATTATATTGGTGTTTTAACACTCGAAACTTTGTAAATTTTTATTTTATACGCAAAGTCACTGGACACGAATTTAATCGAAGCACTGTTCTTAAATTCATAGTGAGCGCAAATCGTTGTTTTTTCCGCCTACAAAAGCAGATAAAATCCAGACTGCTGTCCAGAAACACCAAGATATTAGTGTACAAAACGCTTATTAGGCCAGTGCTCACGTACGCAGCTGAGACGTGGGTACTAACTAAGAGGAATGAGCGAGAACTGGACGTTTTTGGAAGGAAAATTTTGAGGCGTATCTTCGGACCGGTTCTAGAAAATGGACTTTGGCGCAGACGTTACAACAATGAGTTCTATACTCTATTTAAGGAGCTAAACGTCACAAAATTTATAAAACTAGGAAGACTTCTGTGGCTGGGTCATGTGGAGAGAATGTCCGAGCATCAAGCACCAAAGTCCCTGCTATACTCAAGTCCAACAGGGCAAAGGAGCTTAGGAAGGCCAAAACTAAGATGGAGTGACAACGTCCTCAAAGATATCTCTGCTTTAGACCTTCGAAAGTGGAGAGAGCTGGCACTAGACCGAGATGAGTGGAGGAAAATTATTGAGGAGGCCAAGACCCACCAAGGGTTGTAGTGCCAAGAATGATGATGATCAACTCTGACACATATATTGCGCATCGCGGCACCTTCGCTTTTATATATCCGTATTCGTGTTGCCTTCTCGATGTTTACAGAATCCGGTGGACCGTTCGAGAGGTTTTGATAGTGCGTGGTTCCTTCCGATTTTACCATCTCATGACAATATGTACGACACATTGTTGTAATGGGGGAAAAATAAGCAACATTTTAGGGATGCTGATTTATTTTAATTAATTCCGGGTTTCTTTTCCAGAGTTCAGCATAATTTATGTAAAATAGGGGAAGATAATCAATAGCTCCAATGAGTATATTGTGCATTGTGCATTTAAAAAAAGACTCCTTCTCTTTCTAAGTTGAACCTTGTAGGCATTAAGAATTTTGTGTTGACCAGTTCGTTCCCTAATTCCTCTCTACGTTGCAACAAAGTATTTTATTATTAATTTTAAATATGACGTTTGATTTGATAAGTGAGTTGTGTGGGGATATGAATAATTTATTGGAGCCATTGTGTTTATGAAACATAATATTTTTATAGTGTTATAGTAACAAACGAGGATGTCATATGAAACTGAATAATGACATTAATCGTGTGAAGGGTTTTCGGTGGCATTGCGACAATAGCGTGAAAAATACGCAAAATTGAACAGTGAAAAATGCGGTGTGTTTTGTTGGATTCCGAAACGATTCGTTTTTTTAGGAAAAATGTAAATTATGGGCTTCGTAAATTCACAGTTGAATAATCGAGCCAAGAGAGCGAGAGGCATATCGTGGTTAGTTAGTCAGTACAATTGTACAATACGACGATGTCTAGATATATTCATGACAATATTGTACAGGTATGCAATAATATAAGTTACCAATACTCATACATGTGATGTGAGTACATGAGTAGAATAAAAGTAAAGGCAGCAATGGAAGTCAAATCTTTGAATTTCTAGAACATTGCCTTCGTGTTTCAAATGGTTTCTGTTTAATAAAAACTTTTAATTTAGCTTGTAAATACTCTTCCCATAAACTCAAACTATAGGCACTTATTATAGTCAGTATAATGGAATGTTTAGATTGTAATAACATGCAATATATTTTAGAAAAATTAGTGTAGGTATCTGCTGTACAAAATAAATAAATAAAAAATATCCAAAAAAAATCATGTTTCCATATCACTCTTCAATCAATCAACCCCCAAGAATTTTTTACGTTACAAAAATAAAAAATAAATTATGTAGTCATCAAGGATGACTAATTTAGAATATAATGTATTCGAAATTTTATGGGAAATTTCGCTCCATCCCTTTCAAATCATGTTTCCAAATCACTGTTTTAAGCATAGACAGCAAGGTTCTTGTAGGATGTGTCACGTGACAAAATGGCCGCTACATAGTAAAGCGACAGTTGATGTTGTTTTTAGACTGAATTATATATTTAAAAGTTACATATTTATTTATACACGTACCTATATGACATAACGAGTTGTTGATGGTTTATAAAAAAATATTTAGTTTTTTTTTACTTTTTACCCTTCAACAGGCCAGGAGGCCTAATAACAGAAGCGAAATACATCACAAAACACCCAGGCTTGAGTAAATCACACAGATTAAATTGTGATTTCACCGGGAATCGAACCCGGAACCCTCGGTGTGAGAAGCCAGTGTCATACCCACTGCGCTACGAGGATCGACTTCATAACATAGCATAGAGGGAGCTTCATAGATCTCAGAGAAATTTCCTTGATTAGTGAAAGGTTTTTGGCAGATATGCTTTTGAGATTACGTGTATTCGCGAAGTGATCGGTGTGATTATGCACATCTGCCGATACATAATCAGGTGTGATGCATGTTGCAGTGGACGCAGAAGGCGTGTGTATGAATGTGTTGATGTGAAGGTGTATGACAATAATAATAATAATATTTGGATAATTTATATAGCGCCGTTTTTGCGAATACTCATCTCAAGGGCGCTTTGCTCAAGGCTGAGCGGGATGTGGTATAGGTGAATAGAAAGAAGTACTCACACTTAACTCGTTGATTTATTGAAGATACTAAATTTACATGTTGGAGAATTCGTTAAACAACAATATACGGAAAGCGAGTTCGAGCGTGGTGTCGCGGGCGCAGGTCGGTGAGAGAATGCTGTGGTACCGGCGGCCTGTCTGATTGGTACTTTGCCGGCGCCTCGGGCTTATCATTGCACGATTACCCTCGAGCGCGATTGGTTCATTTGACACGCTCGAGGGACTACAGTCCGGGCAGGTCTAGCTCACCACAGGTTTATGTATTTATCTCAGAAACACCTCAGTAGGATATTTCTGCCTTTGCTTTAAGGCATATGAAATGCATGAAGTGGGCTCACACCTTACATTCAGGCTGACTTGGGAGTATTTTAAAAAATATTGCAATCAAGTACTTAACGGAATTTATTCAGTTTTCAATAATTCAATTTTTTTCTTTCAAAGCTCCTGTATCCTATTGACATTATACAGTAGAATCTTTTTAATTTAAAATTCAAACGACCCATAAAGCATTTTGAACTAAGCGAAACCTCATTTCGAATTATCTGACTTTCCAGGTACCAAATAAAATTATAATGTACTGATTACAGAATTATTGGGGTTATAGAATTATTTGGAAACATCAGCTGTGAAATCAGCATTTTTTACTGTACACAATTTTAAAATTTCGAAACATGACGTATTTTGAATTAACTGTGTTTTATTGTATTCAGCAACGACTTCGGTGATAGATTATAATTATGATTAAAAAATGAAAGTACATTAAAGTAGTATTTTATTTTCCATCGCAGCTGAAAATTTCAGATTCAATTTAGTAACATAAAATACAGAGACAGATACACTGGGTGTGCACACAGCGCAGTCTCTGTGGAATGATTAAAAATATATATAAATATAAACCAATGATACAGAAAGTCACAATGCAAACTTAGCAAGTTTTAACGAGGGTCTGCCCGCGATGTTAACATATCAAAAGCTTTTGTGGAGCTGGGGAAATCCGTATTGCAGACAGACATCCTTTTCAGGCCACACAAGTGGGGACTTTGAAAGCTTCTGGACTGATTGGGTTGCGCTACGAATGTATTGTAACGTAAGCTACCTGTACACCTAAGCTAAATACCTAACTATTAGGTCCTTACATATGAAATCGGCGTTTAATATGGGAGGAACATAAAGCCGATTTTTTTTTATTACAATATATTTATTTAATCAAAGTATGTACCATTGCTATCTATGCACTTTTGCCATCTCATAGGTAGTTCATCGATCCCTTTACTAAAAAAACCATTCGGACGGGAATCAATAAAATCTTTGAAGGCGGTTTGGACTGCCCCATCGGAGTTGAATTTTTTCCTTTGCAAGAAGTTATCCAAATTTCGAAAAAAATGGTAATCTGTTGGGGCAAGGTCCGGAGAATACGGTGGATGTCTTAGACATTCCAATTGAAGCTCCTCTAATTTGGTAGCCGTCTGTTGTGCAGTGTGTGGTCTAGCGTTATCATGAAGCAGCAGTGGCCTAGAGCGATTAACCAGCCTCGGTTGTTAGCAGCTAGCTTTTCCATCATGGTTTGCAGTTGCTGACAATAGACATCTGCCGTAATCGTCTGGCCAGATTTAAGAAAGCTGTAGTGAACGACACCAGCACTAGTCCACCAAACGCTCACAAGTAACTTTTTTGGAGTCAATTTTCGCTTGGGGCATGGTTTGGCTGGTTCGGCAGGGTCCAGCCATTGCGATGAGCACTTCCGATTATCGTACAGGATCCACTTTTCATCACAGGTAATGATTCGATTTAAAATTCCTTCATTATTGTGCCGGTTGAGTAATGCAACGCAGCAGTCAACGCGCGTTTGTTGATTTGCTTCACTCAATTCGTGAGGTACCACCTTTCAAGCTTTTTCACCTTACCAATTTGCTTCAAGTGGATTAAAACAGTTTTATCACTAACACCGCAGCCTGCAGCTAACTCGGATGTGGTTTGCGATGGATCCGCTTCCACAATAGCCTTCAATCCTTCATTATCAACTTTGGTCTCCGGCCGTCCACGGGGCTTGTTCTGCAGGTCGAAAGTTCCAGAACGAAAACGTTGGAACCAAAAACGCACCGTGTTTTCTTTTGCGGCACCGTCGCCATACACATCATTAATCCTTCGAGCCGTTTCTGCAGCACTGGTGCCACGGTGGAACTCGTACTCGTAAATAACGCGATATTTCAAGTTTTTCATTTTGTAAACTGAGTGACGCAAAGAAAAAAACAATTGAGGAAAAAAAAATGAATTATAATTTTCAAAACACAAATACATGAGTAAATAGCTGTATAAATTTGGATTTGGAATTCCTAACCAAAGAGAAGATATTTGAGATCAAATTTGCCAGTACGGCAAAACGCCAATTTCATATGTAAGGACCTAATATAAAGTTTAATAATATAAGTTTTACGAAAAGCCCAAAGCTTGAGACTTTAAGCTACCGAATCAAGCTTTATTACGACTTTTGTGACTTTTAAGCACACACTTTATGCTTTAAGCTTCTAGATGAAAACTTAAGTCGAACTTAGAACTTCGGAAGTATATTTACATGAAAGCTAATATTTTTTTTTTTTTTTTGTTAAGAATTTATATTTTCAAAATTGGCCAGTCGTGATCTATCTAGTGGTTAGGAAAATTCCCCTTCCGTTGTGTCCGTAGCTATCCAAAATTCTTTTGATATGTGGTGAGATTCGTATTCTTATTAACGCGACTAGACTAATATAGATCGAATTCTTACCTAACTATGGAAATAACAAACGCACGTAACTAATCCGTACTCGTCCTTCTAGAAACCGCTCTAGAATTCTACAGTTTCGCCTATATGAGAGATAGCCGATATCGTCCACGTCCGGAGTCGGCCTAAAAGCCAATTATATGCAGCGTAGCCGAGGAATAAACGCTAGTAGCAAAACTCCCCTTCATTGTACCGCCATAACTATAATACCACCGGGGTTAAAATACTGTAATATAAAACAATACAATCGTTGCCAAGTTAACGGCATACGCTAAAGATTCCGCCCGCTTTGATTATCAACATCTCATAATAGCAGCTTAGAACAGTGTCAGCACAACCACATGCGGCACCCATTTATGACAGATTTACAAGATATAATAGCATACGTTATATTCAAAAACACAAGTAAGAAACCTACCAATAGCGCGTCCCACGTTGTCCGACCTGCTCAATCTGTTCATAGTACATAGTGGGGGGAAGACAAACATATTTATAACAAATAGGCGCAACAGAGGATCAGGGCAAGCTTTGTCTGACATTATCACAGCCCGAGATTCTAAGGGAATGGAAGATACAGTTTTGTAAGTGAAATTTAAGAAGTGTCTAACCACTTCTGTTCAAACGTGGATTCTAGATGCCCCCCCCCCCTGTAGGGGGGAGGGGGATGCGGCCCCAGAGCATCGCCGCATCCGGTGGTTAACTCCTGTTTAGACATAACCTCCCACACTAAGCTGCAGACCAAGATCAAGCCGAGACTCTATTGCTCCTGCTGGAATCCTCCGAAGTCCTCGCTTCCCGGCGACAAACATATCAGGAAGAAATCCCGCGTCTGATATTAAGGTTTGTATATTGTCCCGCGGGGCAGTCAAATTGACTGGTGTATAATGATGAGGATCCCACGTTGCGGCTACATGAGCCGGATTATTATGGTGTTTACTGCTGATTAAAGGGCTGAATGAACTAACTGGGTGACTGGAAATGACTCGTCCTTGAGCGCGTCAGTCAGAGCCATATTAGCATCGCCAATTATAGTTGATGTGATTGATCCCACGGTGTAGTCTTATTGACTAGAGATATTAAATGATGGTAAAACAGCATGATTATTACAGTTGATTGTGTAATTCCTGATATGTTCCTCGCTGGCCGGGAAGGGAGAACCCCGAAGGTCTCTGTATACAGCAAGTTAGAAAAGGTGGTGAATGATGAGTATGATGGTGTTAGTAATGCCATCGCGCTCCTGAATGCGGTCCCGATCATAAAAGTTGATTGTTAAACTGCTGACAGAACTCGTTCATTAAAGCGGTCCCGAGCATAAGTATTGACTGTCGAACTGCTACCTGCATCTTATAATTTCTCGTTCATGAGGAACGTCCTATCTCGTCCTTGAGTACGGAGTTATTACATTCACATACATTCATAACCAGAGCCCGAGCTCGTCGCACCAAGGGGACTGAAAAGACGTGAGAGGTTCTTCCCCCTGGATCTTTGAGGGTCGCCGCTCCAGGACCTTCAGACTATCCTGTAATTCTTGGCTTTAAAACCCTGTCTTAACCGGGTAGATACAGTTAAGATAGTCCTACCTAGTCCCAAATCCAAGATGTCTCCCACTCTAAACAGTCTCCATAGCCGAGAACGCGCGCTCCGACATTCGACCCTGTCTTGCCACGCGAGTAGATCTCCCATCGTCTTCATCATAATCAAAATTCAGCCTCTCCAGATCACGGGGCGTAAAAGACGCAACGGCCTCTCGCCCCCCGACCAGAGGAGACGAACTCCCCATTCGGTTCACGTTCATTATCCCATTTATAATCCCCGCGTGCCTAACCTTAAGAGTCTAGCGCCGTTGATAAGATCGCATTATGCTACGTTGGAAGTTAATATTGCACATGCGGACGAAATGCCTATTTCCCGCGATCCTATTCAATTTGTAAAACGCAATAATATGTATTTATATATGTTAGTAAAACGTTTGAAATGCATAATGCACGTATGATGACCTCGCTTCTATCCTAAATAATTAGATTCTATCCTAGATAATTAAGATATAATTCCGACGTTACGTCCCGACATCAGTACTAATTTGTTACCGCGTCCGTTACCGTCGGGCTCTGAACCCACGTAATGAAATGAATAGTGATTATGTGACCATGACAAATTATGTAGCACGAACATTCCATTTGATACACATAAGAAAATAAAGAATAAATAATATTAAAGATTCTTATCTTAGTTCTGTAGTTGGCCTGCTTCCGAGATGGCATCCAGATCCGAAGTCATATAACGGGTCCTCTCCAAAAGTGAGCAATTACCAGCGCCTGTGTAACCCTTCATTTCCCTTGTATATATATTTTAATATCAGCGTCTGTAAAACTGTATTAGATCCTAGAAACAAGAAAACTATTCCCTCTACGCCGAGCACATACAGGACATAAACCCCTTCAAACTAGTTCATCTACGCCGTACAGTGATATCACATGCAGACATAAACAATATAATTACAAGTATGCTTGCGTCCCGCCGACTGGACGCCTGTGTTTTCCAATAACAACTTTCCAGTCATGTATTTAACATAACGTCCTCCTTGTGTGTATGTGTGCTTCAATATCTGCCATCCAGTTAATGGTTCCCAAAATAGTGTTTTCCTTGTATATATATTTCAATATCAGCACCTGTAAACCTGTATAGGATCCTAGAAACAAGAAGACTATTCCCTCTACGCCGAGCACATGCAGAACATAAGCCCTTTCAAACTAGTTCATCTACGCCGTATAGTGATATCACAAGCAGACATAAACAATACAATTACAAGTATGCTTGCGTTCTCCCCACCTTGGTGGAAATATTCGCATTCGTATTCACCGAATAGTAGGCCTGATATTCGTATTCATGAAGGTAGTATTCGTTGCATCAAGGTTATTATATTTACAAGTATGTTCAAGTTCCCCCACCTTGGTGGAAATATTCGCATTCGTATTCACCGAATAGTAGGCCTGATATTCGTATTCATGAAGGTAGTATTCGGTGCATCAAGGTTATTATATTTACAAGTATGTTCAAGGTCCCCCACCTTGGTGGAAATATTCGCATTCGTATTCACCGAATAGTAGGCCTGATATTCGTATTCATGAAGGTAGTATTCGTTGCATCAAGGTTATTATATTTACAAGTATGTTCAAGTTCCCCCACCTTGGTGGAAATATTCGCATTCGTATTCACCGAATAGTAGGCCTGATATTCGTATTCGTGGAAGTAGTATTCGTTTGCATCA
>JADDOH010011523.1:0-100565 GCA_016648135.1 Agrypnia vestita | reverse complement strand
AGGGTGCACAAAGCATACACAAAACCTGTTAAAAGCAAAATTTGAAAAATACTCGCACCTATATGAACATTTATTTTAATCTTTTTAACTACTTTTATTTATTTTCTTTCATTCACTACCTAATTAACATCATTTTTTTTATTGTCTATAATATAGAATTAACACCATAATTAATAATCAATAATAATAATTATTATTATTACTTATTTTTAAATAATAAATATTCTTGTACATATACTGTACCTAGTGGAAGAGCACTGTCCGCTATAATACAGTAAAATACTAGTGTAGCAGGCAGGGCGTCAAATTAATGTAGTGTTTACTTTGCTACCAAGACCCTCAGCAACAATGAAACATGCTTGTATAATTTTGTAAACACTATAAAAATTTGTCACCCATGAATGTAAAATAAATCAATCTATCTATTTCTTCTAGGAATTTTACAAAATGCAAGGGACTGACAAATATCGAATATTCAGCAATACATATTTAATTAAATTTATTTCATTTAGTATGCGACAGACAATATTAAAATTAATGTAGGCCTGATTTGTTTTCATTCTCGGATTTTATATCGGATATATCTCGGAGAAAGAATTACGCGTGTTTTGCACAATCAATAAATTCAGTCTTCAACTAACTCTTTATGACTTGAATACCTCGTGATATTCGGCTAAACAACAAGGACATAATGGGGGAGATCGAACTAGAGGTTAGAGATTTATAGTTTTTGATTGTTGGGCGAGGTTGTAGTGGTAATCGGGCGATATGTTTGGAATCTGCGCAAGCCCTATGAGGGCCTTTAAAGGCAGGCCTCTTCTTGTTGAACAGAGGGACCCCAGCGTCTTATTCTGCCCAAAACAACATAAACAAACGTCGGGTCTTCTCTATCTTTGGAAGGATTTCCGCGCTGAATGCTGTAAAATCTTGATAGTAAATAGTAACTTTTTGGGAGGGTTGGTGAGAAAGACAGATCCAGATACAGTATAATATTCGATCATCATATGGAATAGTTAGAATAATATAATTTGTTACTAACACACAATTACACTTGACAATTATAAATGTTACGAGATGCAGAATCGTGGGACGCCATTCTGGAAGGCATAATGAGATTGTTCAATAATTTGAAACGTCCTGACAATGCCCGCAAGGAGACTAATGTCATCATCAAATCGTACAAAAGAAATACAGCTACAAAGAACGTGGGCTAAAAGAAAGGTATCACAGGATTGGAGACTATCATTATCATCAAGTCAAATAAGAGAAGCACGGTGACCTCAATTATGGCCTGCAGGAAAGGCACCACAGGATTGTATCTCTTAAAGTAGAGATAAGATCTCTGGATGCTGTATGTTCCAAAATATAGAAACAAGGGGGTTATCAGTATCTTAGGAAGTTGATAACCGAGTTTGGGCGCCCTTCTCGTATCCGTAAATTTAACACAACGAAACATTGCGCATATTACGCACTGCACCCACACTAACTCAATTGCAAGCTTTAAATGTCCTTAGGTTTTCACGGCCGTTCAAAATCTTCTGTGTATAGTTTTCTGGGATATTCTGCCGTGTATATGTAACCTCTCTGGTCCAGAAAGGTCATATATACAAATATATAGAATATCCCAGAAAACTATACACAGAAAATTGCAAGCTTATATGAAAAGACCTTTACTTGATTGATAATTTGAATGAACGCATAAAATAAATATTTATGAACGCATCCAAAGATGGTATGTGGGGTATAAAAGCAGACAGCATTATCCAAAAAAAAATTGAATGCAGTCATCGAAGATTGCTAATTTATAATGAACTGAATTAGAGATTTATGGAAAACATGGTCTATCAATTTATAAGAAACATGCTTTTGGAAAGAATAAATACATATTATATAAAATACATTTTAAATTAGTAATCCTCGGTGACTGCATTCAAAACATTTTTTAATTTTTGAATATTGCTGTGTTTGCTTTTATACCCCACATATTAGGTTATGATTTCTTTGGCTAGACTCCACCCACGTACATTACTGTTGTTGACGAGTAAGTTAGGTGAGGCATACCTCCACCTATTGAACTAATTAATTTTATGTAATATTATTTGAACAATTTACGGTTTACAATTTTTGTAAGAGAAAGGCCAATTTACTTTGCTATAGTTCTGGATGCTTTTTAATCTTAAATGGAATGAGATATGTATACCTATGAGTGGTTGAATCCTAATAACACAATGTGAAACTATGCGTATATCACAACATTTTCACATAGAAAAACTAATCAGAATAAATGTATGATCAATATAAGTGTATCATTAACATGTATTGTCAAAAATAAAAAAAAATCTGTTTAATGAATGTTATATATTAATTAAGATAAATATATATAGAAGTCTCATAGGGATGAAATAAATTAGTTGGGAAACGTGAATGGAAGACTTTGTAGGGTGGCCCAGGACTTAATGTCCCGTATGAGTTGGATTAACTGATCATTTAAAACAGTGCAACGTTCATCGATTCCGCCGTAAGAATATCCACATATTGTCATTTTTTTAAATTTGTACGTATGTTCTAAATCGATATTCTTTCAAATATTTGAAGAGACCACGCTAGAGACTTCTATGACCCTTCCCATAACAGGTTTTGCAGCTGGTAATATTTGTCAGATTTAAAATTGAATCGTGATTGAACAAATTACATCGATCTATTTACTAATTTGTATAATAGAATTTTAATTTATCCACATAGGTAATTTAAAGATAACACTAAACTAAATTAAATACTTTAAAGGCAAATTAACTTTATTTCAATATTATTCTTTTAAAATATATTCATAATCATAGGTTTGTTTTTTACAGTTGAATGAATCTTGTGTTATAAAGTTTTGTGTTATGGTACATTTTATACAAATTTACATTTTATCTTCCATTAAGAAGAGTTAATAAATTCAATTACTAAGGCAAATGGAATACAAATATTAACCTCTCCCCGCACCGCTACCCCGCTCCTAGCAACCATCTACTTACAACTCTAGCATCACCTCTCCCCCAACCGCCTCCAAAAGATATTATTAAATGCTATTTCCAAGACAAAAATCGACCTAGAGGAGGCGCAGTCTCAATGGATAGATGAAAATCTAGTTGTAGACTACTATTTCAATCTACTAGAAAATATAGTAGTAGAACACTAGAGAAGCCAGCATGACGCCCACTAGAGCGAGAATCATGCAGGCATTTTGTTTAACGAAATTGCTGCCAGAAATTCACCGGAAAGATAGGTAGGTACTCATTTGAAAATTTTGAAGTGTATTTTTCTATGGAAAATAAGAAGTTAACCTTCTATAAAGGTGAATGCGACAATCGACTCTAAAGAGAATTGACCCATTCAAAGGCTTTAAGTATATAAAAATGTATAATATAAAATATAATAAATAATTTTAATAAAATTCTACGAGGACACGCACCCTGATATCACGGTTTGTAAAAATTATACATTTTTTAACCATAAAAATGTAGAAAATATTTTTTTGATAGTAGTGTCATTTAATGAGACATGTTGAGATAATAATGTTCCTGTGACAAAAATCCAGTATTGTTCTGAAAAATGTGGACAAACTCAAAATATTTTGGATTCACAGAGGTTTAATTGAGAAAAATCAAACAATACCATGTACACGTGTTGAGCGCACATTAAAAATTGTATAAATCTCGAACCTCTAGTATGCACGACGATCGATTTTATATCATATTCGAAAAATCGTACCTAGAACCATACACACTTACATCTATTTATTTATTCATTTAAGATATTGAATTAAAAAAAATATTAAGTTCGTTTTAATTACTGCTGGGAGTAATTAAATTCCCCCAACTGACGAACGGAACATAAATGATCAATGGATTTAACGTTTAGCATATAGCAAGAGGCCCGGAGACAGCGACTCTGAGACGTGTGTACACGATGGATTACGACGAGAGCCGATAAGCCGAGAGTTGAGAGCCAAAGAATCTCACGCGAGTGAAATCCGCCGGTCTCAGAGATAAAGTTGAAATTAAGAATGTTCTTAGGTTTTCACGGCCACTCAGAATCTTCAAGTTTGTGTTTACTGGGGTATTATGCCGTGTTGTTACGACCTGAAGTTCTCCATGGAGATAGAGAAAGACAACGTGCTGCCTTTTCTTGATGTTGAAATAAAAAAGAAAGCCGATGGGAGTTTCGGACACAGAGTTTATAGGAAGCCTACACATACGAACCGCTATCTACATGCAAACTCCCACCATCATCCTGCTCAAAAAAGAGGTCTCATCAACACTTTGGCCACGAGGGCCAAAAGGATATGCCAAGATGAATATCTACAGGAGGAAATGATAACACTCAGCGACGCACTGGAAGGCAATGGTTACCAGAAGCGACAGATACAACGCGTCATAAGTACGAGGTCTGTTCGCCCTGAAAAACATACAGAACCTGAGTGCAAAGGCATCGCCTTTCTGCCCTTTGTCCAAAGCGTTACAGACAGAATTGCCAGAGCTCTCAAGAAAAGAGACATTAAGACAGTTTTTGGTACCAACTTCAAAATTAAGGATATGTTGAGATCAGCGAAGGATCGAGATCGCTTAGAAACAGACGGTGTGTATAGACTCGATTGTCAAGACTGCGATAAAGTATACGTGGGGCAAACGGCGCGTACCATTTCCAAAAGGGTCAACGAGCACAAACGGGCATGCAAACTCGGTCATCCAGAAAAATCAGCACTGGCTGAGCATTTTCTGGATACCGGCCATCATTTTGCATTCGAACCGAAAATCCTTGGAAAGCCTAAGAGTCACCATGCGCGTCTTATCAAGGAAGCACTAGAAATCTACAAGCATCCGATAAACATTAATACAGATGATGGTCTCAAATTAAAAATATCTTGGTATCCGGCGCTTCAAAGTCATTCTCGTCGCAGACTCCGCATAGATAGTGATCAGACAACAGATGAATCATACATACAACACAATACAACACATCATGACTTCGGCACGGTATTGCAAGCCGATACTTAACCAACATTCAAGACAACACATCAGCCCTGATGATGGACCCAGCAATGGGATCTGAAACGTCGGCCCGAAAGGTCGTAACAACACGGCATAATACCCCAGTAAACACAAACTTGAAGAAAAGTTAAAATTAGAAGAAATAAGTCGAAAATCTCGTCCTCGGAAAAGTACGTATTATTTATTTTTTGTAAGCTTTGTCATTTAATATACTTTCTGATTATTCAACGGTCGCATTTATCTCCCACTTTTTGTGCGCACGGGTAGTACATCCGCCAAACGAAAGCGCTGCTCGTTACGTGGGCATTAATAATGTGGAAAGTTCCTTCGCCGGAATGACGTAACGACTTTTATGAATTGCCGCATCAAAGTCTCGCAAAGATTCGCTTTTCGGGATAAACCGCGCGGCAGCTCCGGGAACAGAATGACACTTTTATTTTGATCTGGTGTATGAGCGACGCGCATTTAGCAGTATTCTATGTAAACACAAGTCGTTAAACTTGTGTAATTTTTAATACAGGTAAAACATAGAATTAAAAAAAAAAATTCATGAATTTTCTTAAATTATTTTATTGAAATAAATTAGATATATAAGAGAAAGGTATAGAACATAGTATAATAATAAATGGTGACAAATAACTTGCGGCTAAACTAGTCGCGCGCCACAGAAAGTGTGGCGCGCGGCTAGTTTAGCGTCGCATGGTGCTAGTTTAATGTTGTCCCACCAGATGTCCCAATGTGCCAACTCATCAAAATATCTGTATTCAAAGTTACGTCGTTTAGAGCATCTGTAAACTGGGTGCTAACGGATTAAATATACAATATTTAATGGGTTTGGTAAAAAATCTGATTGTTGTTGGATACTGTGAGAAACTTCCGTATCGTAATAATCTAAGTTTGATTTAATAAATTTATTATTTCAAAGATCAGTTTGTAGAACTCACTAAAGGTAGCTACACAAACAATATTATCTACCTCATTTGTATACATTTGTATAGGGAATTTCTTCCACATAATTTCATTAAAATATCATCAAAATATCTCTCACTAAAATATCATCATATCGTTTCTTAGAATGGTGTCAAAACAAAAAAAAATATTCTTAAAATTATATAGTTGTTTCTTTTAATAGTTTTCAAAAAATATAAGTTTTTGAATGTGAAATGGTTCAAAAAGCGAAATGAGTCTTATAAAAAATTTAAAATTATAATTAAAAAAGAAGTCAGTTTTTATTTTCACACGTGTGACTAGTTTTAATTTTTTTTTGTATAGAAATGTTTTACAAGAGTATACCATATCCTTTAACGATGTATCAGTAATGCATTTATACTTAAATATAATTGAATTGTCTGAAAAATATGTTGAAAACACTGATAAGCCCCTAGAGGGTTTACAAAACTGTAATTTCAATACAAATTTGATCCATTTTGCACAGTCTGTCAATATTTAATAAAGAATAGTGCAAAAGGATTATTACATCCTTCATTCATTCACATTCATCACTGTTACCTTTATTGTATACAAATTTGCATTGATTCGTACTACGATTTGAGGTTTACAGTAGAGTCCGTTCACTTTAGGAAAGTCACTTGCATTAGTGTGAGGAACAGTGCGATTACAAAAACTCGTAACATTATTTTGTTTGAGTAAATGACAGACGCAAAAAATAAATATAGATATAAAATAAGCAAAGGTATAAGTATTATAAAACACTCATTCCGTTTTCAAAATTAATATGATTTCAATTTTTTTATTAAATAATATGAAAACATTGACTAAATGTTTTTTTAAATAAACTATTCTAAATTAGATTTTTTTTAATATTTCAGTTTATTGAAAATTAAAACTTATAAGTTAATCCATTACCTACTATATCGAATGTCATTGTTATGAATCAGTAATCAAAATATATAATTAATTCTCTACGAAACAATGTACGTTACAAACCCTACCAGAATGCTCAAATAATAATGTGATATAATATAATAATGAGGTATAAGAAGAAAAAAAAGCAAAATTCTCTTTTTAATAATGTCCACCACTAACATTATCAAGACGCTACTCTAGATAGCGCTGTTCTCCCAGCATTAACTTTCTCATGGGTTATTGCCATTTTAAAATAAATCATATATAAGCAGGTGTAATTGTAAATGAATGATTTCAAAATCTTATAATTAATTTTAATTAATAAGATAAACAGTTACTATTGTCGTCTGTATCAGACTCCGAATTCGAATCCTCATTACTCAGGACTTTCTTTGGTAATAAATAAAATTAAATTCATTTGCAACATTTTCACTTGCCTCCCAAAATGGAATTCTTCCAAATATTTTAATTTTTATAATATTATTCAATTGTTCCCTTTGAATACATTATTATCCAGATAAAATCAGGAACATTTTCCATTAAATAATAGTAAGCAGATATTACTTTTTATTGGTAAAAGTAACGAACAATCTGACAACTTTTTAAAATTAAAATATTGAATCTTGGCGTCTTTCCAATTTTTTTGATTAACAACAAAATGACTAATACAAATACGTATTCTCAGTATTCGTTTTATTTTTCCGAGGGTTTAAATTTTTTTTGCATGTAACCAATTAACAGTTTGGGATTGAATCTCACATTTATAAATTTAATCGAAATTTGTGTTTAATTGGGAAAATTTATTGATCACTGGGGACATTCACAAAAGTGCCCCTGGCACCATTTGAGCAGATGATAAATTGACGTTGAATGAATAAACTTTTATTAACGAAGCGGGATGCGGAAATCGGGTTCGTCAAAATAATAAAGGAATATCCGATTCGTGCTACCTGGATAAGCGCGGGAAAAACTAAAAATCATCAGGATCTTTTTTACATATTTGTGCAAATTCATAGTTCTTTCATGCATATGTGTAATAAATGAAAAATAAACTAAATATTATTATAAGCTATTTTATTATTTTTTTGTTTCTTTATTGACGTGTAATCTATGCCAGAACGTTTTGTTTGTTTGGTTTGTTTATATGACTTTCTAATTTATACTCTATACTTGTAATTAGTCTTCAGTATACCTGGTATCCTCCTGAAGAAGAGAACGTTGGTTTCCGAGGCGTGTTGAGTGTTTTAAAATAAAATTAGTGGTTCAAACAATGTGAATTGTTTTAATTTTTAGCAATATAAAATGTTACCACAAAGTGAATTTGCATCCATTAAAGAAGAACAATGTTAGCATATTTAAAGTCAAAATATGTAGTAAAAGAAAAGTGGTGGGAGAAGGCTGATGCATGGATTGAACTTCGCGGCTGTACTAATCTACAGATAACTAAAAATATACGGTATCTCAGAATACAGACAGATCGACATCAAGTTGGAAGAATTATATTCAGAATAGAAATGCTTGCCTATTTTACGTACTTTTGTGAGGGAGGGAGGAAATGGCATCTATGTTTCCCAACACCCCTAAGAATACGTGTGGAGGTGGAGGGAGGAGATGTCATCTATGTTACCCACCGGGTGCCTAAGAGTAAGCGTGCAAATTTTGAATCAGTTTGGTCAAACGGTGTAGATTTGTACAGAAAATATATCAGAGGAAGGGGTTGGAGTAAAGGGGGAGAGTATACTTGGAGTTTTATAAAAATCTTACTTTTGGTATACTTTATTGACATCGCATGTATATATTGTATGTCTGTTACGTCTTACTATATATGATACGATGTACTTTGTCTGTTAAAAATTTTTTTTTTATCGTTCATAGTATTTTTTTATAAAACTGTGTTTTTTATATAAAATTAAATTTAGGTAACCGAAAGTTTATATAGTCATTTAAACATTTATTTTTATTACGACAATTTCGAATACTAAATTTTTATTCATATTAAAACACCTACACTTCCGTTATTTATTTATGTTCTGTTCGTAAGTATGTTTTCAGCTGGTTAGATGAATCCCAAAAAATCATTTTATACTATTCTTTTCTAATAAAATTACTTCTATATATTTTGAGAAGAAAAGGTCAAACCTGTCAGCTATCAATCTAGAGTATGTCTGTTTCCGTTGAAGTTTTAAAACTTTCAATCTGAGCAGTTGATTCCAACCTACTGGAAAAACCTGTATAATTTTTAAAGCAAATGTAATCTGGAATTGTCTCCTTTCTATTTTTAGCTTGAGCACAAACCATGCTTATTTTTTACCACCGTTTAATATATAACTTTCTTTGTTCCGTAGCCTATTATTACTGCGGCACCCGATAATGCGTTTTATTTTTTCCAATACGATCTCTTCGACCAGCGAGCATCAGCAACCACAGAAATCAAAGGTAATCCGTTTAAATCTACTTCACCATTGAGTACAGTCAAATCACACTCTTCTTTGACTATTTCTTCTATGCTTTGTTCTTTGGCTAGTTATCATAGTTTGCAGACCTTAGTACGGCGTTTTACATATAATTTATCAGACATACAGGGTATGTTAAGGGAGTCTGAAACTTGTTCCAAACCTGAAAATCCGGCACCTAAGAACATAAAACTGCTTGCAGCGTTATCATTGAGGTTAAGATCGGTGGGGCTATCCGGATATTTAAAATCCATTAAATCTTGTTTGTATAACACATTCAACGAGTGATTTTTTGTTAAATACATCCTTTCTTTTTCTCTTTGGTAGGTTTAAGACAACTCAAGTTTCAAGTAAAAAGTAAGTTGTGATCAGAAATTTCTTGGAGTTGTTTATAAATGTATACACAATCCACAATTCTATTTCTATTGAATATGATTTCTTCTTCATCTTCATTTTCATCTTCTATTATAAATTTAGAAACATCTTCTATTATCTTCTATTATAAATTTTTAAACAGAATCCCAAGTTTTCAACGATTCTTAAAATAAAATAAATGTAAAAATAATATTCCAAAAATGATCAAAATTCAGATCAATGCTCATGATTCGTGATTCAAAATATTAATTCTTTTGCCTTCCCATTTTCACTCGAACAAAAATGATTGTATAAATTTAATTTGTCTCGAACATTAAAAATATAAACAAAAAAAAGTTAACAATAATATGTAAAACTGAGTCGTCTATAAAAAATACACTTACCCCGTATTCGATGTGCGCAGCGTACATTAGGGTGGGCCACCATTGTATGAAGAATTTTTTTTATGATTTCTAATAGGCACATCAAGAAAAGGGTGCTAAATTATGTTTTTAGCTTACTTACAAAATTTCATTACAATGGGATATCATCTTCTGCCTCCGGATTAAGTTAAATGAATACGTATTTTGGAAAAAAATCTCATTTTTAACGAGTCTTTACAACAAGATTTAAAAAGTTCAAAATGCATAAAAAGTTAAATAATAAAACGAAATATACTTGTAAAAGTTAAATTTATTTATTACAAGTAAATATTTACAAAAATGGCATTAATATATATTTTTTTTAAATGTTTGAAACAGCCGAAAAATCCTTCATATTATCGAATTTCGGCATGGCTTTCCGAGATAATATTTGTTTTTTATGAAGCCTTTTCTCTCAGATTTTTTGCATAATGTGGCTCAGCTTCTGTCACAGTCTTGACTGCCCTTCAATGGTTTTCTTGTGGCATGGTAGGCGTAGTAATGAGAGTTCTCTTTCTGCTTTTGAACGACAAACAGTTGGATGTTTTTGTCAGGTATGGATTTCAATATTGATGGATCGGATATATTCTCCTGCCAGTCAATAAGATCTGTGTAAGACAATGCATCCAATTTTATAGTAGGTAGTGAGATGATCCTGCGTGATAGAGGGTCCTCGTCAAAAGACGGTATTTCCTAGAGATGTTTTCTGTTATATGAAAACATATTATACAGTCGTAAAATAGTTGACGCGAGTAGTATTTATTATTATATTTTTCATTCCGATCTTATATGTGAGCGCGCGCGATCGAGCGGCAGGATGCAACCGGTCGACTTCAACCATATGATGTAACGATACAGTTGTTAAAAATTAAATATTCTATACAGAAATATTACTACTACTAAAATTCAACTTTTCATATGAAATAATTTTCTTACTATACGAAAATACTCTATACGATAAATTAACTAAAAATACGTATTAACTGAAAATAATTATTCTGTAAAAATTGTGCTTTTGATTGCATAATTAACTAAAAATATTAACTAAAATATTTCTAACATCTTGGGTTCGCATACTATATTGAAAATACCTAATGCCCTTTGCATTTACTAAGTATATTACCTAAATAGCCACAGCTATACCATCCTGTCCGTCAGGGACTAAACATAAAACATAGTTATATTTCTAAAAGTGCTACCTCTTACGCGACAAAAATACCTATTGCAGTCGGGCTATGAATATGAACTATTTCCGCCTCATAATGGCGCCTGGAACCAATACTAAAAACCTCACTAGAAATAATAAATGCGACTAAATCTCGATAAATACAATATATACGATTCGTAATACGTCGTTGAATTGGCACATGAATCGTCTAATGGATGAAGGACCCCGTTGTGTATCGTAATAACTTCAAATTCTTTTATAGGAGCAGTGTGGAAACAATTGCATAATATTACGTAATAAAATCATCTAACGAACCTAATAATCTATACATTTATGTTACAATAAAATACGTTCACCAGAAGAATTCGTGTATTAGAAATAAAACATTTCCGTTTGGAAACAACCAAATAAAATCAATCGAACGGCATAAAGAGGAGAAATTCACATATTAAATAACACTGAAACTAATAATTTTAAACACTTTATATTAACATATTCTTACCTTGAATGGTGTCGTCTTAGACGTGTATGAACCTGTTCATATTAATTCCTGGGGAAAATAATACATATATTTGCTATCTACGAAATAAGACATTTTTGAAACGAAACTTCTTTATAAATAAGTAGATAAGGTCTCGGGGATGGTTTGTTCGAAAGGATTCTACAACAGCCCGTGAGTTTATATGAAATAATAGTTTCTTTGAATGCTAATTTTGGTTTTTTTAAACCCTCAGCATCTCTGCTGAGAGGGGTAGAGGCTCCGCGCCCGCCTAAACCCGGTGGCCGACTTCCTAAGTGACTAAACGGCCCCCCTTGTTCCTCCGGAACTTACTGCATCCCGAGACTCTATCTCTTCTTTACGAGATGTGATCCTGTGACGCCTCTCTTTTAGGCTTATAATTGAGAAGGCCGTACTCTTTTGGTACGAGTTTCTGATGATGTGTGTTGTCTTGAGGCGCCTTTCTTTTAGGCCGGTGTTTGAAGAATCATGTACTCTTTTGGTACGAATTGATGACGACATTAGCCTCCTTTGCGGGCATAGTCAGCGATGTTACAAATTATTGTGCAATCTCATTATGCCTTTTCAGAGCGGCGTCCCACGATTCTGCATCTTGCAACATTTACTTTGGACAAATGTTAGAGTGTTAGTAACATATTTATAATATCCCAGCTATTCCATATGAGTGAATGATTTTTATATTTATTCTGGCCCTGTCTTTCTTACAGAGGACGAAATAGAAGTTAACGTTTTCTATCAAGGTTTTACAGCATTCAAGCATGGAAATCCTTCCAAAGACATAGGGAACCTTTTTGTTGGTTTAAGTAGTTTGCGCCAGATGAGGTTAGGTGGTCGGTTTATTGACGACCCCGAGCAACAAGGAGGACCCCGCCTTTAAGGGGCCCTGCAGGGGCTTGTGCGGGTTCCACGCCCAAGTGCCGGCAATCATCCACCCCTCAGCCAGCTAGGCTAACACAAACCAGATATCCCCAATCTTTAGTTAGATCTCCCCATTCTGTCCTTTACTCGTCGTTCTGAAGCTACTTGTTAAGCCAGATGTACCGAGGTACTCAAATCATAAAGAGTTAGCTGAAGACCGGATTGCGCAATACTTATGCAATACAATTTTTATAAGGCTACTAAGCGTTTCTTATAGAATTATGTGTATTCAATTGTTAGTACAAATAGTATGAAAATCCCCATACTTTAAAATATATTCGTTCGGAAGAATTTCTCGTACGATTTGGATTGATATCTGGTTATGCAATACATAACGCGTCGACAATTATTATGAATCTATTAAGCACTGCTTATAGAGCTCCGTAAAATCAATTGTTAATGCAAATGGTATGAAAATCCCCATGCATCAAAATATATTCGTTTGGGAGATATTCCCGTACGAATTGAGCCAAGATCACACAAGAAATCGTGATATTAATTATACATTATTGCTCCGATTTTAAATCTTCCCAAAATAAATACATTTCAATAGTGAAAATAATTAATCGATAGATAATATAAATGTGTTCCTTAGCTGTTACACAGTGGCGGTATGATCCTCTCTGGTACTGATGAATGGTAGATTCCTCCATACGTCCGGGCAGCAACTCCGTCCGCAAATGCTGTTCTGGAACTCAGGGCTCCGTCGGTAGTCTGTCGGGCAGCGCTCCCGCTCGCAAGTCTGGTCTCGAACTGAAGGGGGGCTGAGTATATCGTGTTCGCTCCTTTTATAGTAACGATTTCACCATACCTCTGAAATCCACGCTAGTGCAGTGACTCATCCTATGCCCGATGACCTCACCGCCGGCGCTCGCCATTGGCCGGATTCAGCCATCAGGACGGTCGAACAAAAATAATAGTTAAGCACCCGCTACACGCGAGACTTACTGTTCTGATTCATAAATAATAAAGGCTCGTTCGCACCTACTCACAAGGTCGAGTCTATTAGGATTGGCAAACGATATTAATTTAACACAGAATTATATCTATGGTATAATAAAGATCTAAGAAATATTACTTGTATGGCTGAATATTCAATATTTTGTTAGCCTCTTGTAATACATAGAATCTTAAGAAGAAATATATCAGGCTTTTACTTTTAAACGATTCCAAACAGAAGAAATATATTTTTGATGTCCATACTTGGTTTTTTTGGAATATTATTATTTTAAGATTTTCTAAATTTATTAAATCTATCTCTATGTCGACCATCACAGTAGTTAAAACAAATCAGTCAGTATTGCGATTAATAAATTTTCAGGGTGTGCAAAGTAACTGATTCATTGAATTACAGATTCTATTATGGCTTTCAGCTCTGTGGACAAATATCTTGTTGCAGTGATGAGTTTGAACAGGTGCCGTACTCCATCTTTACAGGAAGGATGAATTTTTATAGCAAACTATGTTGGGGCGTAAGCCTTGACGACATACTAAATCCTTAGGAAACATGTCTGTTGAAATCGAGACTATTCAGAATAAATATAAGGAATAAGTTGTTTGCACTGACGAAACATATATAAATATGTTTGGTCAGTGAACAGAAAACTCGGGTAACTCTGTTGAAATACGCTGAAATCGAATAATGGGCCTTTTTTCACATACTTCTAGATCTTTACCGATTCTCTTTGAAAATATTTTGGGTCCCGATGTGCCACCATCAATATGTAGAAATAAGTGCCGAAACGGTAGTTCATTCATATGAAGTAAGCAGATAATCCACTGCAACGGTTTACCTAATCTGTTTTCAAGCAAATGTATGACACCTCCATTTATACCAACGTTCACGTCAGCCATCATATGCAACAGCCACCAAAGACTTTATAGATATCTTCTTTATAGATAGATATTTCTGATTTTAAAAAAAAATCGGTGATTGCTTGGTTTATACATTTCGATGTGCCAGAAGCTGGATCAAATGCAAATGCATTCGTAAATATTCTTACACTTACAAGACGAAATGTCAAACAATATTTAACTGGTACGGCGAAATTCTTCTAATTTCTTCTTTGGTATTTAAGGGTAGTTTTTCAAAGATTGTTGAATTTCAGATGATATCTTTTCAACGTCACTTTCCGTCGTTTTTTTGGATAGTAGGAATAGAAGCTCTTGACTATATTTCTTCAATTGTTGCAACGACAATATTCTCTATTTCCTAAGTAAATGGGTTCATTATTAGTTTCATTATCACGTTTTATCTTTTGCCGATTCCACTCAGAAATTTAATAACATCTTCATAGGTTGGTAACATATTACTTTTAATATCACTTGAATCACCAAACAACGGACATATCTGCTTTTGACGTGTACAAACCATACTAGAAATAAGGAAAACGAGTCCGACACAACCTCGAGTAATTGCGGCCAGAACTATACTGACACTGACTAAATACGTGAACAGGGCGCACGTACGCCCTAGGTGTTCTTCGACTCTCCCACACTGAACCCACTAACCCGTCATACTCGCAATCATGATATACATTGTCTATGCTTGAAGAAAGTTACGTTTATTGGTTTGGAATCCTAATGAAAACATATCTCGAAAAAAAAAAAATCGTCATCAATCCGGAGGCAGTCAGGCTTATCAAAATGTAATGATATTTTACATATGTTAATTTGAGACCATTTGGCACCTTTTTATCGATGTGCCCCTTAATAAATGACAAAAAAATAATTTTTGGCCCACCCTAGTGTACGAATTCGAGAACGCGGGCACGCAACGCCGGAAAAAAAACAACGCAGGCCACACTCGCTGACGGCTTCGCGCCGACTGAAGTTTTTTGTGAATCGAAAGCGTTTATATATCTAATCTGTAATCTCTAAACACATCAATATTCTTATCATTTTCAAACTAAGCTAAACGCTTGTGCTTTGAAAATAGGACTAGCTTGCTAGTCTGGAGTAAGGTTGAACCCGCGACTACCATATAAATTGTCTAGTATATAAATTAATAAAAAATGCCCAATTAAATATTTATTTGGTGTGTATCATATTAAAATTAAATCCGGCATATCGGATGGTTCAACCCAAATTTGAATTTGAATAGTTGTATAGTTAATCTAGTTATGCGCTTTATATCTTTCTAAAATGAAAGGACTTAAATGAAATATTGTGTTTACCTACCACAGTGCTTTTGTCGTATCGTGAATAGTATTATTTTATGTTTAACAACATTTTCCATCATTCTCTATACTTTTCCCTACCAACATACTACTTGAGTAAAAATATTATTGTTTTCTACCTTCCATGTTTTCGTTTTTATATTTTTGTGTTATATTTTTATTCTCCCCGGACATAAGTCTATTTTTGTTTTTTTTTTATAAAAAAATATTTAAACAAATGTTTTTTTTCATAAAATCCAAGAGAAGTAAGAAAAGCTTTTTTAGCATTAATTATTCATAAATACCAGGAAGTGTTTACACCATTTTGGGTCGCTATTCATATTTCCCTGAAATGATATTAATTACATACCCAAATTTTTATAACCATATTTCGCTCGATATAATCTTCTATCCTTCTATTCCGAGAAAACTTGTTTCCTAGATACACAAATTCACCTACTTATTCCTGGGTATTCGCTAGTCACACATTTTACTTAAGCCTACTCAAACATCATCACCTTAGATTTGCTAAAACCATTTCGTAGTCCACATTCACCCGGTTTTCGTGTGAGTATATTGTTTGGTGCAAAATAATGTTATATTATTATAAATAAGAGTAGGTATTTCCAAACGTATTTATTTTAAAACAACATTTAACATCTCAAAGACAACATTGACCTAAATGAAAAGCAAGGAATTAGTTAATTAAGAATTAAAGTTTCTTTAAGTCTCCCTCTTGCACCTTCTAGAGTACTTTCTTTTTTACTCTTAGTTAACTAGTAGTAGCTATCTTCTTTTTATTTAACATGTTTTTAGAACATGAAAAGTTTTTCTTTCCAGGTTGTTTTTAATTAACAAAGATGTTTTCTTGTGTTACTGTCTTTGAAAAGTTTTCGCGTAGATTTACATTTAGGAAATTTAAATAAACTACTTTATTTAATGAAGCGAGTTTTTTTAAACACAAACAAGAAAGTATAAATTTTTCTTTAATTTATATTAAAGCTTCATGTAATTTAATACTGTCAGTTGGAAAATATTAAATTTTAGAACCTACATTATATTATTATACAATATGTAGAACCTGTTTAATCAATATGTCAAGTGGAAGAGTTTTGAGAATTTAGAGCTTATTGTAATGAAACAAAATATACGTTTTATGTGCAGATTACGGGGATTTCAGTAGGTATTTATAATAACTCTAAATAATAAATAGAAACTGTTACATAAACAATAAAAAATATAATTGAATAAATGTTAACATATTGAACATGTCGATAAATTATTAATAATTCATATATATTGTATTAAATTATATATTGAATTGGGATTAAATTACTAATGCCACTCAATACCATTATTTTCTTCTATTTTATAATTTTACTTGAAAAAAAATAATTTCATGAAATTTGGATTCTAATAGCCCTTTATATGTAGGTTGTAAAAAGTAAACATTGTAAAAGCCATCAGCTTATATTCTGTATCTTAATATTCACTTTTTACTTTTATATTTACCATAAGGCACTCTTACACATCATAAATAACGTACTTTTATTATTTATTCGGCCGCCAGTTAAGTCTGTGAGAACAGCGCACCTAAAGTAAGTGTAGCGTATTGATAACGTTAGTGATGATTATTAAATAGAGAATTGCGCTATTTTACTTCTTATACCTGATTATTATATTATATCATATAATTATTTGTGCAACTGGTAGCGTTAGTAATGGAAATTGTTACATAGAGAATTATATATTTTGATAAATGATTAATACGAATGACATATGCGATATTGTAATAGATGCACTTATTTGTTTTAATTTTCTCTTAGCTGAACTATTATAAAAAAATATTTTAAAAAATCTAAATGTTAAAAAAACAAAAAGATGTGATGGTCGAGATAGAGATAAATTTAATAAATTCAGAAAATCTTAAAATAATAATATTCAAAAAACCAAGTATGGAAATCAAAAATATATTTCTTCTATTTTTGAATCGTTTAAAAGTAAAATCATGATATATTTCTTCTCAGGATTCTACGTATTGCAAGAGGTTGACAAAATATCGAATATTCAGCTTTACAAATAATATTTCTTAGATCTTTATTATACCATAGATATAATTCTGTGTTAAATTAATATTGTTTATGACAATCCAAATAGACTCAATCTTGTAAGTAGGTGCGAACGAGCCTTTATTATTTCTGAATCGGAACAGTAAATCTCGCATGTAACGGGTGCTTTACTTTTATTTTAACGGAATGGACGAATCACAAACGTTGCCTGTGCGACGGATTGTGACTGAATCAGACCAATGGCAGGCGCCGGCGGTAAAGTCATTTCGCATAAGATGACGCACTGCACTACGTGGTTTACTGGGTTATGTTGCAATCGCTACTATAGCTATATAACTATATAAAAGGAGCGGATGCTATATACTTAGCCCTTCAGTTTTAGACCAGCACTTGCGGGCGAAGATGCTGCCCGAGAGACTATAGCCAGAGACTTGATTTGGAGAACAGCATTTGCGGACGGAGTGTGGAGGAATCTACCATTCATCAGTGCCAGAGAGGATCACACCACCACTGTAACCGCTAAAGAACACATTTATATTACCTATTACGGTTAATTATTTTCACTATCGAAATGTATTTATTTTGAGAAGATTTGAGATCGGAGTAATTATGTGTAAATAATATCACGATTGTTTGTATGTTATTGGTTCAATTCGTATGAGAGTATCTCCCGAACGAATATATTTTGATGCATGGGGATTTTTATACCATTTGTATTAACAATTGATTTTACGGAGCTCTAAAGGCAGTGCTAAGTTAATTTATAATAACTGTCGACGCGTTATGTATTGCGTAACCAGATATCAATCCAAAGCGTACGAGAATTCTTCCGAACGAATATATTTTAATGCATGGGAATTTTCATATTATTTTGTATTAACAAGTAAATACGCGGAGTTCCATAAGAAATGCTTAGTAGCATTATGATAATTGTATTGCGTAAGTATTGCGCAATCAATACGCCAGATTTTCAGTTAACTCTCTATGATTCGAATACCTTGGTACATCCGGCTTAACAAGTAGCTTCAGAAGGACGAGTAAAGGCTGTCCTTTACTCGTTATTTTTACTTTACCCTTTATTCTGTAATGGGGAGATCTAACCAAAAATTGGGGATTTTTGGTTTGTGAATGTTGAGCTGGGTGAGGTTGTGGTGATGATCGGGCGATAAGTCTGGAATTCGCGCAAGCCCTTGTGGGGTCCCGTAGACGTGGGGTCTCCCTTGTTGATCGGAGTGACAACTAAACCATGACCCCAGCACTTCATCCTGCCCGAAAACAGCGTGAACCAACGTCGTGAATTCTCTGACTTTGGAAGGATTTCCAAGCATGAATGCAATAAAATCTCGCGATAGGTAACGTTAACTTCCATTTCACCCTCTGTAAGAAGGACAGAGCCTGTTACAGTATAAAAATCATTCACTCATATGAAACAGCTGGGATATTGTAAACATGTTACTAACACTCTAAAATTTGACCACAGTAAATGTTACTAGATGCAAGATCGTGGGACGCCGTTCTGAAAGGCATAATGAGATTGCACAATAATTTGAAATATCGCTGACTATGCCCGCAAAGGAGGCTAATGTCGTCATCTACCTGTACCATAAGAGTACACGATTCTTTAAACACCCGGCCTAAAATAAAGGCACCTCAAGACAACACTCATCATCAGAAATTCGTACCAAAAAAAAGTGTACGTACGTCTCAATTATAAGCCTAAAACAAAGGCGTCACAGGATCACATCTCGTAAAGAAGAGATAACGTCTCGGGATGCAGTCAGTTTCGGAGGAACAAGGGGGGTCATTTAGTCACTTAGGAAGTTGACCACCAGGACTAGGCGGGCGCGGAGCCTTGATCCCCCCCCAGCAGAGATGCTGGGGGTTTAAAACTAAAATTTAGCATTCAAATAAACTATTATTTCATATAAACTCACGGCTGTCATAGAACTCCTACGAACAGACTATCCTGAGACTTTATCTGTTTATTAATAAAGAAGTTTCGCTTCAAAATGTATTTCGTAGATAGCAAATAAATGCATTATTTTCTCACGGAATTAATATGAACAGGTTTACACACGTCTAAGGCAAAAACATGAACGGTAAGAATATGTTAATATAAAGTGTTAATAATTATTAATTTCAGTTTTATTTAATATGAGAGAAGTAGTCGATATTCCATTCAAAGCAAATGGTTAGTTAATATCTTGATAGTTAATACTCAACAGCAAGGCAGACAGATTAGTTAATAGTTTTAGTTAATATTGCATTCAAAAGCAAAAATACCACAGAAGAAAGATTTTTTAGTAAATATTATATTTTAATTAAATGTATAGTTAGTACTGTAAAGAATATTATTTTATACGAACAATATTTCATAAGTAGAATTGAATTTCAGTAAGTAATATTTCATCGTTTAGAAGATTTTATTTTAAATAATTGTATCGCTACGTCGTTTTTATTTGTTGGATTCTGCTGGCGCGGCGTGTTGCTGTCGCCTTCCGCGATCGCCTTCCGCATGCAGCTGGTGAGCGTGCGGCATTAAACATACCGCCAGAAGCTAGTGTGCGTTCCGTCTTCAGTCTGCCGGCTACAGACTTCACCTCTCGAGCTCAGCGTATTACCGCGCTAACTATTACAAGAAAAAAAAATGGATTGAAAGGAGATTTATATTATTTAGTATTATTTCGCCAACGATTATTTTTGTTAGGAAACACCTCAGTTGTAGCCGTGAACAGGAGATTGCATTAAATTTCAACTCGCGACAATTATCCTACGACATAAGAATATATTCTTAATACAGAATTCATCTTTAATAATTTGGTGAGGACGCAAAGGCGCCAGGGATAGGGAACCATCACAAATTCAATGTTTTCATTTTATTTTTAATAAAAATTTTGAGGTTTAAACAGGAGTGCTAAATTTTATTCCAAAAACTTTTAAAAGACTAGATGGTTTGTAATATGTTTGAGTGAAATAATGTATATTAAGCACACACAATATTATGTGTGGAACTAAATAATTAAGATAAATAAATAAATAAAGGGGGTTATGGACGGACGGTCATTCAAAATTATTATTATTGGGGATTGTTTCACCAGGTCTAAATTTGAAAATTGAAAAAGATATTTTTAGCATGTGGAATATGGATTCAGAAAAGTAAAATAACTATAATAATGTACTGACATTAGAATAAAAAAAAATAGAGATTCGTACACGGAATACGTGTCACGTAAACGTCTGTACTATAAAATAAAATGAAATGAAAACTTGGTAGTCTCAGAAACGAGACTCGAACCCCTAGATCACTAGGAGAACATCGATAATCTAGACCAAGCTATTCAACATACATACATGAAGATACAAAAGATCTAGCGAAATCAAATTAATAAGAAGTAGAAGGATGGCGCTCCTAAGATTCGCCAGTTAAAGAGCATTCGAGAAAATGTTTAAACACGGTATACTAATATACAAGCCGGCCGCTACCCATTAGAATGTGTGCGTGCGTGCTCGGTGCCGTGTACCGTGCACTGTGACGCACAAGTTGACATAGAATATGGGGGCACAAGGCGGCGGCAGTAAGGGCCGTGCCTTCGGTGCCATTCGCGCTCGCAGCCGCCGCTTTAGAAAAAAAATGCGCTTCCTAAAAAAATGCATTTTTTTATGTTTGTTGAGCTTTACTAAAAAGGTGTGTTGATTATCACAAAGACTGTGAGTTTTTAAAAGTCTACGTTGATGTTAATCAGCGTTCTTGCAATTTAAGCGCAGAAACTAGGTATACTAATTACAAAAAAATTCGAGTTTCGTGTCTACCTTATACGTTGGAATCTCAGACGCTACGAGTTAAAAGAAAGGAAGTAAAAATAAAGTGACAACCCTAGCGATAATGCAAGAGTAGGCTAATAACTCGCCTACAGGCCGGAGATAAACTAATGTTCTGGGTATACTGTGGTATATACGTGTATGAGACAACTCGAATAAGAGTGTGGCTTTCGGTCCTCTCTACTAACCACTCGATGTTACATTTAAGATTTATTGATGTAGTAACAAACCCATCAAGCTTCCTCAGGCACATTGGTTGCATCCCATTTAAATTAATTAATATCATTATTTTTCGGGGTGTTTTTAAAAATCTTATTTAATACATTAATAGCGATTTACTGGTCGATGGGCTGGATGATAAATTAAATCCAATTTCATGCAACCTTGAAACATTAAAAGGGCAGCTGGCAGCCTTTCCTCAATACCAAAGTATTATATTATGAAACAAATAAATCATTTGGGAAAAGGTAATTGTAAGATGACATCTATATTTTAAAACTGGTGGGAAACAATTAATAACATACATTAATATAAATATTTTCATATTTTTAATATTTAATAAAAATAATACTTATATTATATTTTTTTATACATTTAATAAATTATTTTTTATTTTTATTAATAATTAAATTAATTATCGTTAAATTATTATTTATTTATTATTTTATCATTATATTATTTAATTAATATTAAGATATTAATTAAAAAATTAAATAAATTAATAAAAATAATATTAATATTAACCTATTAACATAAGTCAAATAAAGAGAATACGCAATATTATTTCAATTAAATTTTCTGTAACAAGCCTATTATATGGTTTAATCATTCATTAAAAAAATCTTCAAATTTTTATAAAACTTTGAACATATGAAAACTCTAAGAGATTTTATATTTTGTATTTCTGATAAATACGTAATATACGTACGACTAATAATATTATTGAGGAAATATTTACAAATCTCAAGCATTTGGATTTTTTTTAAATATCGAAATCTCTTTGAAAGAGGTGCTCCATTTTTCAAATGGAAAACATATTTCCAGCCTTCATCTCCAGCACGGAATACTGAAGCGGCTATGGTTCATATTTGAAAAAATCTCTTTTGCGGGCAAACAAACAAAAATCTCTTTCTTACCAAACGATATAAATACTGTCTCCGTGAAATATTTCACGCTACAAACAATGCGAAATTTCTCGAATTCACTCTATGAAATATTATCGTCGTAAATTATTTCGTACATTTCGATGTTTTATGACAAATTATAAGAACATTATTGTACACTTAGAAGAGAAGACAATAACTTCTGGAAATAATTATTTTGACAGTCAAGTATGGCGAAGGACCTTAGTTTAGGAGACAAAAGTTTGTGATTTTTATGAACAAATTAATGTAACATTAGTGACAACACGCACGGGTGATTTGTTAAAAAATAAAATATTTTTGCAGGTTACCGTGGTATTTAGAATCGCGTTTATTAACATAGTACCTGAGCATGCATTTTTACAGACATTTTTGTGATTGAACGTGATATTTATTTTATATTAACAGTTTTACAGATATAAATGATGCATCCATATAAATTTATAAAATTTAAAGGCTGTATATTAGGACTGCTAATGAAGGGTTATTAAGAATTAGATTAAGGTATTATGAAGAAAGAGTAGCGGCCCTCGTAGAAGAGGGACTGATACTGGCTTCTTACACCTAAGATTCCGGGTTCGATTTCCGGTAAGGCCACAATAATAATAAGCTTGGGTGGTTTTGTATTGTAATGTTGTGCTACAATACAAAACGTAACGTTTGTAGTGTAACGTGTATTGTAATCGGTAATTGGGCCTCTTGGCATATTAAAGTATTAAAGTGGCAGGTTTAGGTTAAAGGTCAATGTTGATTTATCACCACGTTTTGTCAAGTTTTGGTGTTAAAATATCAATATCTAAAAAAGAAGTGAAATTATTCTTAGTAAAAATTTAACTAGATACACTAAGCATACCGTTTTTTTATGAATATTGTAAAAAACTAACCCACAAAAACCATGTTTTTATTATACGCCATTTCTCATTTTCGGGTTTCGTGTCTACCATATGCGTCGGAATATCCATACAACATGTAAGAAAAAACCATAAAAAATTTGAAAAATCTAAAATTATACTATAATTATTATTTTTTTTAACAAAAAGTTTTTATTATACTCCCTTTCTCATTTACTAGTGGAAACTGGTTTGGCGCTTAACGTTGGTTTTCGGTCGGGCGACGCTTCGAAAGGGAGTAATAAAAAATTTCCAAAAATCCAAAATTATACTATAACCAGGTTCCGTATCTACCAGACGCGTTCAAATATTTTCATACAACTTAGTAAGTTATATGAAAATATCATTAAAAATTTGAAAAATCCAAAAATTTATTAATTTTTTTAACTAAAATTTGATAGATCTTCTTGATGGTTGCCACGAGTCTAAGTGCAAAGTTTCAGCTCGATTGGACCACGGGAAAAGGGTCAAAAATCGATCCAAAGTTTTTTCGACGGCAAGCAGGCAAGCAAGCGAGCAGACGCCACGAGTTAATATAAAGGGAGTAAAAAAGTAATCCATAAAAACCAAGTTTTTACAATACTCCCTTTCTTATACGCATGTGTAGACGGATATGTACATAAACGGTAGCAGTTGGGCGCGAAGGCGGAGGACGGATAGACCCAGATTCGAGGTCACGCCGACCACCCAGCGGTCCGGCGCTCGGTGCTGAAACAGTGGGGTCGTTTATATTATTCAACGAAAATAAATAAGTTTTAGGGTACGAGCCAGCGCCGCCAGACATAATTTTTCACCTGTATTACCTGTTGTCTATAATATCCAAACTCGATATGTATAATGTCATAATATTCAGACCTTCTAACATATTATAGTGTATATCTACAGAAACATTTCTGGTTTGATACTATGACGTAAGTCTGACGGGCTCTGGCCCCTAGTCCATTTGCTATAATCGCGCGAAGTATGTTATTACCCGCAATGTTAAACTACGTGGTAAGTTAAAATCCGCGTGAGATTGGATTGACATAGTTAACGATTATTGAAATTTTGAAATAGTAAATGAATAGTAAAAAGTAAATGAATATATTTACCTAGGACACAAAATAAAAATGGACAAAGAGAACCAAACAGCAGAATTGCGAAGACGAAAAGGAATGAGCTGAGCTGCTTTTGGCAAACTCAAACATATCTTCGAGAACAAAGAGATGTAGAGATGAGATGAGAGCTGTGGGGGGAAAGAAATGGCTACAACTAGTAAACAACAAGGAAGGATGGAAGGATATGGAAAAGGTCCATATCCAGCAGTGGAGAGGTGAAGGCTGAAGAAGAAAGAAGAAGAGATTGGATTTTCCATAAAAATAGGCACCTACCAAGTAATTCAATTCCCGCGTGTTAGCGTTGCAATCTTCTTTTTCGGCTTCAAGAGGTCGCATGCTCAAACAATTTTCGATCGGCGTCTCCAAATTTGATTGTCCGTTGCATAAAATGTCTCTCGTGGCCAGCGGCCATCATCTCCAGATGTTTTTTGTCACTATGGTCAGACGATTCCCGATGTCCCGAATTGCCAGGGCCAATTTCCTTTGGTTGTAAGTTGGTTAGTCCATCTCCAGCAGCAGTGTTCGCAGTACGACGGGCCTAAGAATATCTGGTCTGGGCCGCTGCCTGATCTTTCGATCTCAGGATCCCCGTGAGACTGCTTCCGACGTATGTATCTTACAGCAAATCATCCAGCCTTGGTCGCTCTTCAAAATGTTAAATATTTTTTTGAGTTACGTTTTGCGTTACGTTACGTTATACTGGATTAAATCGGCCTTTATTCTAACTAAAGAAAGTTTCATTTCCATGTTAAATTTCATGATTGTATTTCTATTAGATTATATTTTTTACCATTTTTACGATTATTACCAAAAAATTAAAGACAAATTATTTAAATTTATTTATAAAAATATTTATTTTATTTAAGGCTTAGATATGAGCGCTTAGTTGAAAGTCGAAACGTACCTAATTTCATGAACTATTTTAGGCAAATAAAAGAAAACAGTTTCTTCAAAAAGAGCAAAATAATTTTGTGGTGACATTATTAATGTAACCAATAAAAATGAACTTTGTTTTCACCACTTTTGTATTGAAAAGTAACAAAATGTTTCAGAGTCCATGGCCCCTTCGTTAGGAGACAATTGTATAATAATAAATGAAAAATCCAAAAGTATAGACAATCAAAATATAAAAATTATTTATGGGAAATGAATAATAATGAAGTACTTACTATACTATTTCGTGTTAGTAGGCACTTCATTATTATTCATTTCCCATATGTAATTTTTATATTTTGCTTGTCGTCATTTCGATTTTTGATTTTTAATTTGTTAGTATACAATTGTATCCTGACGAAGGCGTCATGGGCTCTGAAACATATTGATATTTTTCAATACATTTTCGTCTCCATTTCATTTTTTCAGTTCGTTTTTATCATCATCAACACAAAAATAAAGTTCATTTTTAATAATTATAAAAAAAAACACTTTTAAATCTTGTTTATAACTTGAATAAGCTGATTTTTAACAAGCAATAACATCAGACTTACACTTGATACGATAAACTAATAGAGAATTTTGACATTCAAATCTAAAAAATAAATAAAATGATGGTTTGATATATTTTGATACTCAAAGATTCAAATCCGAAAGCATTATTATTACTAGCTCGAACCGATATAATATGCTATAGGCATCACAACCCAGAAAAGCAGAATTAAGACTAAATAAATTTGGCTACAAAGAAGTTAAAAAGGTATAGGTATTATTGAGTGAACTTTTTGTATTGCAAATTCATAACAGACTATCTGAAGACTGATCTGCGTTAAAAGTGAATTTTATAGGTATGAAATTAAAACGGAATAAACACATAAACTATATTTTATCATTTTTCAATTTTACAAAATAAATGGGCATAATGACAAATAATTATGTGTGTGCCAGAAATATTGATCAACATAATTTGTTTACGGTTATCAAAGCCAAGGTATATACCACCAATGGTTGTTGGTATCACAATGGTTTCCGAAATTCAGAATTCTAAATAACGAAATATAAAAAAATATATAGATATTATTGTTTTCAAACAAATTATTTTGCAATGCACTGATGCTGAAGAAAACTTGTCGTTCTTTACATGTGAATTGAAGTCTTAAAAAAGATCACTCAAAGAAACGAACAAGTAGAAAAGTTTTCAAATTTCAAGCCCGTTTAGTTCATCCGGTGATGACAAGATGCACAGAAAATGAGTGTTAGGTAAGTTAAGGTAGCTTGGACTGCTGGCACTACCAATCTTGAGCCCCGCCAGCGCACTTGCTTCCTCTTAGATTAAATCGCTGCATGAAATTGCGGCGCATAAAAAAATTAGGGTGCAGTCGCGATCATGGAAAATTCGTTTGAGCATCCGCAGCAGCGGAGCCTCACGCGCTGTGGAGAGGGCCTATCCAAAGGACCGCGTGAATTGATAGAGGTAGATTTAAAATGTATTAGATGTCGTACATTATATTTTAAACGGGGTATATTGCAGGTTCTGGAGGTAAAAACAAAATTAATTTCGCCCCGCATAACTTTACCTACACAGCTAACTTTACCCCGCATATCTTTACCTACACACTACCTGCGTACGTGTTAAAATTTATTGTTAAGAAAAGGAAGGACTATGCTCCCTTAGTATGCTGTGAGAGAGGGTCTATTTAGATTGCATTATCTTAGATGATAATAAAGAAATTAAAAAGTTATCAGAATGATGAGATAGGTATGTAAGATTATTTTTGTGAATGTGTTTCTACTCAAAGTTAAGTAACAATATTATGAAAAAAGTATTTAAAGGACCTTAAAATTAGTTTCTTAATATATTACTTATTTGTGTAAGTAGTAGAGTAATTAAACGGTTAAACATTACTTGGGTTTTTATAACAAAACTTAATATTTTCACATAATAATATAATATAAATAAAATAGGATAAGCTTAATTAAATTAGGTTCAGAGAACTTCCTCTCAGTCATCTGATCACGTTGGTTCTTAAGTCTGCTTCTAAGTCTATAGCGCGAACTGCTCGCTTTCACACTGATAATTTGATCTGTCCTTCTTGGTGAAGACCGTTTGTCGCTCTTTCCAGTGTTTTCAATTTATCCAGGTTATCTTCATTTCTTCTAGAAACATATACTTAGTAGACCAAAATTACTTTTCTGTACATTCTAGAGAGCCGTTCTTGGAGAAAGGAGGCATTGGTTCGTCTCATAGATCATGGTGCACGCTACGTGAGATGCCAAAACCACATCTTGAAATCTCGAAAGTGTTCAGTATGTTTCTTTCTTTCATTCTCAGAGTCCATGTTTTAACTAGTCTAAACTTTGATTATACGGATTTTTTCCTTTATTTTGAAGATAGAGAAATTGTTCAGAAAACAAACAGACAAAAGCATACAAAAAAGTGAACCTCTCTGGTATACCGGAAAGGTTGGTCTATATAAACGTAACTGATCAGGTATTCCGAAGCCTGAAGAATGGGTCCCATACACGTTATGGCATACCGTAGGAGTCTTCAGTTGTTACTATGGCATCGTTATGAGATGACTTGACTCGACGAATTAAGAATATAGCGTGAAGCCTTTCATAATTACTTGCGCATGAATGAACCAGTTTAGTTAAAACTTTTAGTTCCTTGATTTCAGAATAAGGATACTATTATGAAAGATACTTTTCTCCACACCAAAGATCATAGGAATGCCTTGAATTCTCTAATATAACATTACCTCAAACTTTCGGTAGAATTATTCCAGAGACATTTGATGCCTTATTTAATTCTGCATAAGTTCTGCAAAAATATTATCTGCCGGTACTTAATAAAAGAGTTTCGTTTCGTTATTTATTTTCTTTAAGTTAAATGTAAATACAAAAAGAGGAATGAAAATACTAAATTTATATCTTAAAAATTATTTAGAGTTAATATATATAAATAATTAAAAATAACTTTATTCTTATTGGCATCAGGCTATAGTTCTTTCAGTTTTTCTTCTTCTTTTTTTGTTAGATCCTTGATCTGTGTTGATAGGTCAGTCCTAATCTTGTAACGAGGACGTCCATCTCTTTTTAATAGTATCCTTAGCGGTCGGTGCCTCTCTGGAATCCCGCACATCACGGCTCTAGGAAGTCTCATCTGCTCCATTCTCTCAACATGGTCCCTCCTGCCTTCTCCATCTTACAATGTCTTGTATGTCGCAGGTTTTGCGGATTTCCGTATTGGGTATTCTGAGGGTCTTGCCCGCAATGGGTCTTAGGGTCTTCATCTTGGTTTTTTGCTTTGATTAATTTTTCGATTACTTTACAACGCTTAAGATTTGTCATTTAAAAAAAAAACATTGCACGCAATATAAGCTCTCTTTGTTAGAGCTATGGCACAACTGAAAGCGACACACACGCTCCGGTGTGTACACCTGCGCAGTCAAAAACAATCGAATTTTAAGTCTTCTCCGGTCGCCTGTACAGTAGGCTGTCCCGATAAATTTTTTTTAGCTTACCTTAACACAAGACCTTTCAATTGTTGCATTCATCATTGCAATTGTAGCATCAATTGCATAATTGAGCTTAAATTACCAAAATAATTTTTAAAATAAAATAAAATTATATCTTAAGGGTTCTACCGATCTACAAAGTTTTGAAAAATTGTCATTTTTATGGTGATATTTCGCTATACTCAATTTTGGTTCCTGAACTAAATACAAAAAAAATATTTACTTTTTATTCTATTTAGGTGTGAAGCATACATAACGTTTCAACAACGACTTCGAATTTTTTAGGTTTCAACCTGCAAATACCTTCAAGTTTGAACTTGTTTTGAGGAATTGAGAAATCTTGACTTGACTCGCGAGTGTTTTCTTCGTAGCCAAAATAATTTTTATGCCATAAAAGTATGCGATTGTAACAGTTGTTAAAAACGGATTTTGTGATTTTTAAATAAGAATTTCGAGGCGTAGTCAGACTACTAATGTTATGTTCGGACTATACAAAGAACTTGACAATCAGCAGCTTCCAACTATAAGGGACGTCATTTAATTTATTTTATTTGTCAAGATCGACCTGAAATTCAAGTATAATGGAAAAGATCCATCCAAATCAGATATATACGTGATTGTTTCCGAAGAGATCAACAATATTTGGACCAAAACTTCGATTTCAATTGTAACTAAGGAATAAGTTATTTAATTAGTGAAATTCAATTTCGAAAAGTATCTCAATTTAAAAAGATACCCCCAAAACAAACGAAATTATAGTTTTGGAAATCAACTAAAATGTTTTATTAGGTCATCTGAGAAACTTTTTGACGTTTCTGATTATAAATGCACTTCATTTGAATTCTTTTTTTCAATGAGAGAAGTTTTTGTTGGATCAAATAAATAATGGGAAAATGGTTATAAGCGGTTTTGATAAGAAAAAACCGGCTAGATTAATGAAACGATAGCGGAGATAAATTGAAGAGTCAATAAGGGTAACAAAAAAGAAAAGCCGTGTTCTACTCAAGAAACCGATTCTGTCTCAGCAAATTGTGATGAAGATTCAGTGCGTGAATCTTCCCCAGAAACGTATCCGATAACAGAGGCATTCCCGAAAAACACGCCATCGACAGAGACAGCATCGACTTCAACGGCGAATTGGAATACATTGCCGTTGCCATCAGTTGCTAAAGTCTGTGATAGATACGGTTTATCGACGCGATCTCCTGCTGTTGTTGCTGCTGCGGTTTTCGCTGACGTCGGCTTGATTTCTACCGTTTAACTCTGATTATTGATAAAAATAAGATCTACACAGATGTATCTAAAGCCCGGAAGCTTCAAAAGATATTGGAGGTATTGTTATAAAAAGCATTTACTTTGATGGACGAAAAGACCATCGCAAAGAAGTTTTAGAAGACCACATCTCAATTTTAGCACAACCTGGATCAATTTATATGGGACACACAATACCGAAAGACGTGGCACTTTAAAGGGAATTCTTACTTCGATCACAACTTTAGTAGAGGGTTGGAATTTACTTTTAATGGAACTGCAACTAACACCGATTGGAAGGGTGGCGTGATTCAGTATTCAGAGGAGTATTTGGAGACACCGTTACATTGGTGTGTTTGTATGCTTCGTGTCAATGAGTTACCCCTTCGTCATTTATTCTTGACCTTAGATGGTTGCACTTTGGGTCCTATAGAATATAACAGACACCTTACAAAGTGTAACTGACGTTACTTCTAGAGATGGCTTTATTAGAACCAGGATGCAATCTCGAACAGAAATGCCAAATTTTGGACACAAAAATAATTTCAAATTTTTAGTTTTTGTCATTGATTATAATCTATATTTTATTTATTTTATTTTCTTGCGCTTTGTTTCATTAATTTCAATACTAAAATACCTTTTAAACTTGATTTTTTTATTATTTTAGGCAACTCTATAAAAACGTAAATTTTACAAAACTTCAAAGCTCTGGAGAGTCATCACTTTTTTTTTTCACAATCTGTGTAAAATTACGCAAATTTTGATATCTCTTGCGATTGTATAGCTCAAAATTTTTTAACTCTATAAAAACGTAAAATTTACAAAACTCCAAAGCTCTGTAGAGTCCTCACTTTTTTTACCTTTTTCACAATCTGTGTAAAATTACGCAAATTTTGATTGCGATTTTGAAATTGAAATTTTGATTGATCTCTTGCGATTGTATAGCTCAAAATTTTTTTTTCTCCTTCAAGGACGGGACACCCTACTGTACAGGTATGAAAATTTGTACAGGCGAGCACCATGCCAGTACGCCTGTGAGGTCACCTGTACAGGTGAACTCCTCCGGTATACCGGATGGTGTATGGCCGCCTTAAAAGGATTCCGTGAATATTAAATTCTCTTAAATAACTTTATTCTCTTTGATACAATTATTTAATTAAGCATACGTTTCCTTCCAGTGAAAACACGTGAGGATGAGGAACTTTTATCACTTCAGTATAAATAAGTTGGTTGATTAAAGGGTTTCAATAATTAATAGAGGCTTGGCGAAATTTTGGAAATCTCTAAATGTAAAACAATACGATATATTTTTATCATAAATTAGATGAGATAGAAAATTGGCAGATTTCATTCAATTGCATCAAATCTAGTTAAAGTACTGGTAGAATATACGGTATTAAATGTAAATGTAACATATGAGTCTAAACGTGAGAGACAATATATTTCACAAATTTATAACCGATTCATTAGTTTTTATGGGTAAATGAGGTATTTTAATGCTAAATTGTAATAATTATTTAAGAAAAAATATTTTGGTAGGAATAACATGAAATGATTCACTTCATTCATGAGGTATGTTGCTTCTTTATTAAGCATACCAAACTAATTTTCTTCTTCTTCTTCTTCAGCCTTCATCTCTCCACTGCTGGATATAGGCCTCTTCCATACCCTTTCTTGTTATTTGCTAATTATTGTTATTTGCTAATTATTGTTAATTGCTAATTATTGTTATTTGCTAATCATCTTATTTGCTAATTACCAAACTAATTAAATTATATTATGTAAATGGAATCTGATGGCACTGAAAAGTTTAATTTTAGTCCTGGTGGTGGCGGGTGATTCTTTGAAACACAGTTAAAACATGTCCTTTACTGAAGAACACATCAAAATAATGTCCAATTGAAATATCGTTTTCAGGTTTCGGGTATAAAGTAAATGTCTATCGAGGCCTCATATAGATTATTGTAAATAATTAAAACAAATACAATTTATTTGAGCTGAAAACAGTAAAAACTACTTAATCTGGCGCGTCCGAATGACGTTTTTTATTGAATTAGAATTATTTTCTGCAATTAAATATCGCAATATAATAAAATTAGTAAGTTATACCGGTATTTAAATAAATGTTTCTTGATATTCTAAAATTAAAGTCAAATTAAAGCACTATTCTCAGCATTATCTTACATCTGGTTCAATACGCCGAAATCTGTATTCCACATACTCTCGGGATATTTCGTTGAATTATGCCGAGTTCTGATTGGTAGTGCCGAACCGTTATGCGGAGGGCTCATGCTAGTGCGTATTTTAGCGACCAAGTAGGACGAAAACTTGTCATCTGGCGTTTGCAAGGTAAGTAGCATAATTAATCTGTCTTCATTTGTGGATATTGTGTATGCGATTACGTTTTGCAACTTAACCATCATACCTAATCAGGTTATTTATTACTATTTATTTACCATTTACTCATTTATCTGGTTCTCATTAACCTGGTTTTCATCTACCATATGAATTAGAAGTGGACAAATGAATTAGATTTAACCAAAAAGTATAGTGGCTAATGTTAAACCCTCAGATGAATTTTTACTGATCGGAGGAATTTGGTTTAAGGAAAAAGCATAGAAACAGTTCTGCCTCATATGTTAAACCCTCGGATGAATTTTTACTGATCGGAGGAATTTAGTTCAAGGGAAAAGCATAGAAACAGTTCTGCCTCATATGGGGGTAACGATAATTTGCGAGTATGTTAATTCAATACAATTATCGACACAATTGGGACCCCCACAGGGATTGTTTATTTAATTTTTGTCACTTTTTTGGAAAAAAAAAGTATCTTAACTTGAGGTGCTAGAGACACGTAGAAAAACATTTATTTTTGCAAGCTAACAATATACCAATGTTAATCTATACTAAAGTACAGCTTTATCAATTGTATGTATGAAATTAAGAAAGAAAACATTATTCAAATATAATTTGGAAGCTTTTTATAAATTTTTTACCATTTCAAGAAATTCTTTGAAACAGTTCTGTTTTAATAGTAATGATATTTTAATTTCTTATAAATGATAATATCTTAATAGTATAATTAAGGATATAAGTAAATAAATAAAAATAATTCTGTGACTTTACGTATATGTTTGTATGTACAAGTAGCGACATGTAGTTAACGTCAGAAAGCAAATAAATGATTTGGCGTAGCTTGCGAGGGGACGTCGCTGGGGTGTTGGAGCTATGATGAAGTATTTTTGGTTGTTGGATTATTTGATTGATGGATTTTTGATGGGTTTTGTAGGTCATCAGTTTTGTTAGATTAAGATTACTAATTTTGAAGCGAGAGGAAAAAACTGACTCTGCATACGTAATCTTCCGGTGATCGTACAAGTATCGCATTATTGTGTGGCAAACGTGTAAGAAGAGCATAAGGTACAAGAAAATAGGAATAATACTCATGGCCAAAGAGATCGGAAAGAAGAGAAAATAAAGTCTATTGCGGATGGTTTGAGGTTTCCAAAGAGAATAAAATTAATTATAAGACTATAGTTTCAAGTATATTCACGGCTGTATGTAGATACTCGATCGAACGGCCAAAGACTGGTGGAAAAAAATAGCGAGAGCGGTACGAAGCCATGTGATTGTTTAGACCGCTCGAGTATTAAGGTTGAGAGCCGGTCTAGGCTGTAGCCCACAATTACTCGAGATACATACAGATATATTTCAATTAAAATATTAATACTGTCTTCATTTTCAAAGTTTTGAAATATATTTATAATGCAATTTGAAACCATTGTCCATTCAATCCTTCAAACGATTCTGCAATTAGCGCTCTACCGAGGATGGACTTTTTCAAACATGGGAGCATGTTCGGAAAATCGATATCAACAGAAATAACGGTTGCAGAATTATCGGTTCTGTTTCACACCGTAGCTTAAAATGAATGGTGTATTTCGAAAACGTTACGAGTCACACTTTGGTAATTGTTCAGGAGAGTGAAAAATATGTCTCCTGTAAAATTTATAAAAAAAATTTTCATGTTATATATATATATATTATATGGTAGGTATTAACTCTTGTATTCAAATGAAAAAAAATCTTTTTCAAGTGTGATATATTTTGATTAAATTCACTTTTTATTATGCGGACTTGTAACGTTTTCGAAATACATGAAGTGGGTGACAATTTTATAAGAGTTTCTATTGAAATAAAATACATCATTAGGTTAAAATATATATATTTATAAAACGCAAGTGACAATGAGAATCGTATAGATCTGATTACTTCTTAGATTTACATATAAAACTTAATAATAATCTATTTCTATATCTTCAACGTTATTTGTTGGCCATTTTAATATTTCATGGTAAAGAATGAAATGTTTTGATGGATATGTACTGGATGACTTTTCGAATATCATCTATTTTCTTCTTATTTATTCTTCGGAGAATACTGGAGGTAGATAGAATGCATTTTCTTAAATAATATGTGTGGTTGACAAATCCTCCTATAAATATTGAACATTGCACATATCCCGACTTAGAAGAATTGTGTATAAACTCTGAAAAAGCGATATATTGAAGGACATTTCACGCCCTCGAAAAACGTTTTATCATAAAGATTCTATAGAAAGGGAAGTTTTAAAAAAAATGAGGCCAAGAGTTCTCGAAGTCAATAATCTCTTCATTTTTTACTCGTTGCACAGTAAAATTTCGACATTGCATTGCCATCTCTATTAAATATTCGTATTGTTCTGGAGTATATACTCGATCTTCACATTATATAATCTCTCGTTTAATATTATAAAGCATGAGCAAAATACACCTGTATCATGTACCTAGTTGCAATCTTCGCCAACGGATTTGGGTGGAATTTCCTTATTTACTTTGATTCCTTGTATAGGTTTAGATTAATAATTTTTTAAAATTTAATATTCCTTTCTTTCTTCTTTTTGGGCGTAAATGAATATTTTCGTCACGTTTACACTGTCAACTGTCACTGTCGCTATTTAGAATCTGATGTCATACGAGGCATGTAGTTCGAAAACGTTACGAGTCCTGGACTTGTAACGTTTTCGAAATACATTCATTTTCGCAATGCTCTAAAATGCTTTAAAAAAATACAATCATAAAACTATTTCGTATCAGATTTGTGTATTTAGATATTCTGAAGATGTTTGCATACTTAACTCATTTTCGGAAAAAATGTGACTCGTAACGTTTTCGAAATACACCAGTCAAATATATTTATAATGAAATTTGAAACCACTGCCCGTGCCCATTTAATCCTTCAAACGATTCTGCAATTAGCGCTCTACCGAGGATGGACTTTCTCAAACATGGGAGCATGTTCGGGAAAATCGATATCAACAGAAATGTTTCAAAGTAGCTTAAAATCATTTTCATATACATAGTGCCTACTTCAGAAAAGTATTGATTAATGCATTCCATGGTACAATGAATTGTGTGAAATTGTAGCTTCTCGATCACACACATATATAAATATTACTGCAGAATATACAATTATGCAGGAATTTTTTGCATATTTGAGTTTATTGAAAACAATGTAATAATTAGCATATAGAGTGCTGGTCGCACCATCCTATGCACGCAAAATACATGCGGCAATGATTCATATATCGTTTCATGTTTAACTCTGCCCTGTCCTTTAGACGGTATCTAAACGAATCTCCGACACAAACCTTATCCGTATCCATGCGTCATTAAATTTCAAATGAATGTTAGAATAATCCATATACAAATTCTGTTTAAAAATAAAGAAAATAAAAATAAAAATATTGTTTTCTCACACATTTGAATTAAAATAAATTATATAAGAGTTTTTCGCTGTACCTACATATAATTTTTCAATTTAAAGATTTAAATCATGAAAAGAACTGTGTCTTTACAAAAAATAGGTTTTTTGACTAAAGTCACTCTTCAATCGAACGTAGTTATGCAGAAAGCAATCAACCGCGCAAAATTCAAATAAAGATTAAAGCTCATCTGTGAAAACAGAAAATTTTTAAATCGGCACGAAACTTCAATGGTAATATATCTAATATAGAGGTGCAAAATTTATCGTGAATTTCAATTGATTTTAAGAATAGATTTTTAAAGATGGCGTATTATGATTTAAAAATTAGTTTTTTGCGATCATCTTAATTTATAAAATTCAACTATTTTACTTTTTTTGGATAAAATGAACCGTTATAATTTTAATCAAAATATAGAATTGATCCTACTGCGTTCGATAAAAATATAAAAAACATGTGTACCTACTGCTTGCTCTCTGCGTTGGCATGTTCCATTATTATTCCACCATTATTCGAGCCTTCAAAACGTTTGAGGCAACCCCAATTCTCCAAATCTAATTAGATTTTGCATAAGATCGCTCGGACACGTGTCATCTGGATACAGCCGAAACGTGGGCGAAGTCGCGACAGCTTGTGACGGTGAAATTAGTATAACTTTATTCATTTCCAAAGCGTACTTGGCAGACCTGCGTCACTGTCATTCAGCTGCACGGGTGTGTAAAGCCATGTATTCACTAGGGGACAAATTGTCCCTCAACAGCACGCGCGGCATAGAGTCTACGTGACGTTGCAACGTCGTGCACTGTTCCGCGACCTCGCGCACAACATAGCGCGGCATTTCTACGTGCCGTGGCAACGTTGCCATGCGCACGATACCCGAGCGTACTCACTGCAACATTCCGCGGAGCGTCAGTACCACGTGGTATGTAAACAAGTGAATACGCATGCGCTGCATCTGTCAAGATGACAATGCGGGGAAACGAAATCGTTCTCGAACTCGTCGAGCTGTATCGATCGAAGATCGCATAGAATGTCCGTCCTTCTTTCTCTTTGCAGTAAATAATTTCGCATTCTCCTCTTTTTTCTCCTCTTACTTTTCGATAAACTCATTAACATAAACAGATACGCGGCTGTCATCATAACCTCATAGGGCGATATATTTCCGCGACGTCTGGAAAACAATAATTATTTGCAAAAAGGACCTTGTTTTTAATAATATTCAATTTACTACAGTAAAACCTCGTTAATTTGAAATTGCGACCCAAAAAAACATTTCGAATTGCGCGGAACCCCGTTTTCGCCAAATGAGATACCGCAGCTGTCATCCATAACCTCATCGGATGACATTTCCGCGACAAGATATGTGAGTCCCGGTGTGTACACGTCAAATGACCGCGTCATTGTCCCCGAAACATGAGCGTAGATGTTGATGCGACATGTCGAGCGGAATGTTTCGCGATTTGTCCCCTAGTGAATACATGGCTTAACACGCTACATGTACTTATGCGTATGACATGATGAGTCCTCCCACCTGTAAATGTTCGTCTTTATAACCAGAGATTTATCTATTCACGTACTTATTCTGAAACGAGAAAAGCGCGCCGTGTGGGAATGCGAAGTTTGTCCGTTTTGCGCACACACATGACACTAATTTAAGTTCCAAAATCCATCAAAAGTACCTGATTCTAGTAATTCTCTATGTAAATATTTGTAGATTTACCTTTCGTACATAAAACGGTCCTGGGTTAGTGATTCACTGCTAATATTTGTACAACGCGCACGTCTGCGTTTAATCCTTTATCTACTTAAATTATTTATTGCGTTTGCAACAGTTGTCGTAGGAAATTTGTCATACGAAGCAGCATTAGCACTGTTTAATGTTTACTGGCGCCGATTCTAATGTATAAAACTATGAATTAAGGAAAAAATGAAAAATTAGTTAAATGCGGTCAAAATGCTGCCGCTTATGCGCATACGTAGAAAATATTTGTAGGATACAGTAAAGAATTAACAAATTAGAAGTGAATGTAATTTAGACAAATAAATATTTTATTCGATATTTTTTCCTCACCAAATCCAATTCTTAAATCCTACATACACCAAAACTCATCCTAACTCATTCTAAAATACACTTTCCTAACTAACTAACTAACCATCACGCCGTTTCCCCACAGGGGTAGGCAGAGAGGATTGAACGCCACACTCTTCTATCCTGGCACACCACTTTTGCTTCGGCCACATTCATGTATCCATCATACATCTTCTCATATACGGTTGTTGCGGCTTTTAACAGGGCCATCCTCAAATGCTTGTAGTACCTGATCGTGCCAGGTCTTTAGCGGACGCCCTCTATTCCTGTTGCCTTCAACACTCGCCTCATATATTTTCTTAACCATCCTTTCCTCGTTCATACGTTCCACATGACCAAACCATCTCAGCACTCCTTTCTTTATTCTATCTACCACACTACAGCCAGCATTGCATTCACTTCTAATTTGTTCATTCCTCACTCTATCGACCAAAGATTTTCCACACAAGCATCTTAGTGACCGCATTTCCACCGCATTCAGTCTACTTTCATTCCTCTTTTGCCACGCTTCACGTCCATACATAAGCGTTGGCACTTGAACGCCATTACGTACCGATAGTCTTGCTTCCTTTGACAGATTCTTATTGGCCATAATTGCATTTAGTGCACCATTAACTTTGTTTCTCGCAGTTACTCTCCTTTCGATATCATTCTCAGCCTTGCCGTCTCTACTAAACATACTTCCCAAATACACAAACTCGTTCACTTGTTCTAAGCATTCGTTGTTTATAATTTCATCACACTTAGTCACTCTTTCGTCTCTCTCGAATACCATCACTTTCGATTTGCTGACATTCATCAGAAGTTCACTCTGCATGCATACATCGGACATCCTGGATACCAGGCACTGCAGATCAGCTTCACTGTTAGCCACTAATACTGCATCGTCTGCGTATAGCAGATAGGATATAGAGAGCCCGTCCATTTTCGCTCCAACTTCTAGTTCCTTCAGTTTTTTCATACAATTATCCATATACAGGTTGAAAAAATACACTTTCCACTATCTATAAATAATGTATTTTACGATATGCCATGTTTATACAATTTCTGGTAAAATTTTATGCAATATCGCAGCTCAAGCCGTTCCGTCAATCCACATCAATTGACATTTTGACGAGCACTAATTACATTTTTGACCTCAGAGATTGGTTAGAGTACATTGAAATATATACGGCGATCTTTTTTCACTATATGACCCTACCTTTAAAATATGACGCAGAAAAGTCCGAAGACATCGTCAGTTCATATTGCATCAATAGCATGATAATGATCTCTTACGTAGAGGGAAGCAAAACTCCCCCATGCAGTGCATACAATTTGCGACCGCGCAAGAAATAATAAATACGTCCTTGACCCCGCGGCGATAGTATATTCTCCTGATTACGATGTGTTATGATTCGATCGAAACGTCGAGAATCGAATCTCAATACATCTATCCATTAGGTTAGTATAAAAAATTCATTGCTTTAATACCTTAATACGTCAAATGACCATAGTATAAAAATTAAATAAAAGTTAATAAAGCTTACGGAGGTCTTCTGTTTATCAACATCACTTACAAATTTTATGTAATTAAATAAATTATTTATCTGAATAATTTTCCTGTAGAAATTAAAACTTTCCTTGAGGATTTATTTAAGCGTACCTATGTAAATTTTTAATCGTATATCTTAACTATATTGTCAATCGTTAATTAGTCTCATTTAATATTGTGATCAACGGGGTGAGTTTATAACAAAAGGGGTGGAAGTAACATTAGAAGGGAATTATGAATAATGCCAACATTTGCATATTGAATACTTAAAATGGCATCCAGTAAAAATTTACATGGAAATTATAAATTCTCTCTCAACCAATTATACTGAAGATGTAGACGGAATATTCAAGACTGTTTTCATTTTTGGGAAAGAAGTTCTTTTAATGCAGAAACTAAGCATTTTAAATCCAATTTAAATAAAGATTAATCATTAAAAAATCTCGAATGATTTAGAAAAAGGGTAAATCCATTCTAAATGGTCTAAAAACGTATTTTGTAAGTGAATTTCGTTGTGTTTTGGGAGTTCTAATTTATAAAATAGGTTTGAACTCCTTTTTTGGATTTTTAAATAACTGGCAGTTAATATATTTTGACATATAAATCTACGCCATATTTATCTATCTTATATGATTTTTTTCATAAAGTCTTTGTGGCCAAAATTATAGAAAGAGATAAAAAAAAATCTATTTTTGTGGGATAATTTGTCAAAAAAAACTGTTTCATAATCATTTTTTTTCAGAATTTTTATATATAAAAATAAAGTTGCTTTATGTAAAATATCAATGGTGAGTAGCTTACCCTTTAAAAGTACAGCCTCTTTCAAATTGATTTTTTGAATTTTTTCAATTTTCGAACTGTATACAATAAATACAAATCTAACTTTAATATAAATTTTGGCTTTATGATTCCAAGTTCTAAAAATGCTAAATTTCCGTATCCGGGATAATTGCCGAATATGTAATTAATTATTTCTTTTGCTTTTAAGGCTACATATATTTATATTCACTTATAATAATAATGTAAATCACTTATTTTCAAGATAAGTAATTTTTTTGCATAAAAATACCATAGAACTAACAGAATTACTATACCTCATGCCTACTTCTACCAGATGAGAATCAAGCACCTTTTCCCCGAATTCAAAATTGTTTAGATTGTGGAATACCGCTGTTGTAAATTTAAAAAAGCATGATATAAATTGCGGTAGAAAATATGAATCGTAAAATTAATTGTAAAAATACTGGTTAAAACATCATTTTCTTTTTATACAAAACTTATATTATTTATTTATAATGCCAACCGGTGAAATTCGACTCCAATATACCTTCGCCAGGACGGACTCATAATAACTTATAAAATGCGAAATAATAACACAGTTTTTTTGGTGACGTGACATACGACATTTATCAAAATAACAAAATAAAGTCACATACTTTTCAGCAGAGCAGATTTATGTAAAATAAGTACATATGTTTATCTAAAAAAAAGTTATATTATCAATGTAAGGTAAATAATTTTTTTTTAGAATATTAATATTTGGATCATTTGTATATGTTACGTTCTGATGTGAAAGCATGGCCCAAGACGGGTTGAAATAAATTATGCATGTATTAATTTTTTATTGCATCGTTGCGAGATCTTTTTTATCCTGAAAATGATGTTACAACTACTGTGCTTGCTGTTTTTCCATCGTTAACATTACATATTTATGCCCAGAACGGAATTTCAAGAGTTTCGGAATGGCAATGGAAAAAATGAAAAAGCGAAATGTTGTAAGGATTTTAAATAAATAATGTTGCCAGACAGAAAAATTTATTCAAATTAGGGTTAAGTTAGTATTAGACTAAACTTCACGTAAGGATTCATTAGAGTGAGTGTTATAATGCATAATATGCACAGCGTGTAAGTATATTGACGTTGTTTTAAATTTTTACAATCACATTATAAATATATCGATGTCTGAAGTGTGTAAAGTAGGAAAGTTGTTTACACATATTATTATTTACGTCTACATAAAAAAATATAGTTTACTTGTAAAAGGTATTAAACCACTAGTTGGAAATAAATAAATTGGAAAAATAAGGAAATATTGAGTAGCTTCTTGGTATTGTGGTTAGGACACTCGCCTCGTGATCCAAAGGTCGCGGGTTCGAACCTCACTCCAGACTAAATTAGTACTATTTTCATAGCACAAGCGTTAAGCTTAGTTTGAAAATAGTAAGAATATTGATGTGAAACGTATTCCGTGTTTGCATCTCTATTTAAAAAAAATAAAAAAAAAATAATAATAATAATAAAAAAATATATATATTAGGTCCTTACATATGAAATTGGCGTTTTGCCGGACTGGCAAATTTGATCTCAAATATCTTCTCTTTGGTTAGGAATTCCAAATCCAAATTTATACAGCTATTTACTCATGTATTTGTGTTTTGAAAATTATAATTCATTTGTTTTTTCCTCAATTGTTTTTTTCTTTGCGTCACTCAGTTTACAAAATGAAAAACTTGAAATATCGCGTTATTTACGAGTACGAGTTCCACCGTGGCACCAGTGCTGCAGAAACGGCTCGAAGGATTAATGATGTGTATGGCGACGGTGCCGCAAAAGAAAACACAGTGCGTTTTTGGTTCCAACGTTTTCGTTCTGGAAATTTCGACCTGCAGAACAAGCCCCGTGGACGGCCGGAGACCAAAGTTGATAATGAAGAATTGAAGGCTATTGTGGAAGCGGATCCATCGCAAACCACATCCGAGTTAGCTGCAGGCTGCGGTGTTAGTGATAAAACTGTTTTAATCCACTTGAAGCAAATTGGTAAGGTGAAAAGCTTGAAAGGTGGGTACCTCACGAATTGAGTGAAGCAAATCAACAAACGCGCGTTGACTGCTGCGTTGCATTACTCAACCGGCACAATAATGAAGGGATTTTAAATCGAATCATTACCTGTGATGAAAAGTGGATCCTGTACGATAAGCAGAAGCGCTCATCGCAATGGCTGAACCCTGCCGAACCAGCCAAACCATGCCCCAAGCGAAAATTGACTCCAAAAAAGTTACTTGTGAGCGTTTGGTGGACTAGTGCTGGTGTCGTTCACTACAGCTTTCTTAAATCTGGCCAGACGATTACGGCAGATGTCTATTGTCAGCAACTGCAAACCATGATGGAATAGCTAGCTGCTAAACAACCGAGGCTGGTTAATCGCTCTAGGCCACTGCTGCTTCATGATAACGCTAGACCACACACTGCACAACAGATGGCTACCAAATTAGAAAAGCTTCAATTGGAATGTCTAAGACATCCACCGTACTCTCCGGACCTTGCCCCAACAGATTACTATTTTTTTCGAAATTTGGATAACTTCTTGCAAAGGAAAAAATTCAACTCCGATGGGGCAGTCCAAACCGCCTTCAAAGATTTTATTGATTCCCGTCCGAATGGTTTTTTTAGTAATTTAGTATGTTACCTGCCGGGTCCTAAAGAATAAGTTTTCAGACCGACCGGTCGAACAAAAAAGATCTGCATCGAAAATATATCAGCGGGAGGGGAAGGGGTAAAGGGAGAGGATGGAAATATCCGCTAAGATACCCGCCGGGTCCTAAAAAATAAGTATGAAACATTTGAATCGAATCGGACAAACAGTGTAGATTTGTATAGAGAACAGAAAACATACAGACAGACAGACATTGAGTTTTATAGGTAAAGATTTGTTAATATTACACGAAGTAGTAAAACATCTATACCTATAAAACACAATGTCTGTCTATTTGTCCAATTCAACTCAAATTTTGCATACTTATGCTTTAGGACTCGGCGGGTAACATAGACGACATTTACCCCATTCCCTTTACCCCTTCCCATACCCCTGATAAATTTTCAATGCAAATCTGTACCGTTCGACCGATCGGACTCAAAATTTGCAAACTTATTCTTTAGGACTATGTGGGTAATAAAGGTGAAATTTCCCTCTCTACCCCACCCCCTCCCCCAGATACATTTTCTGTACAAATCTACACCGTTTGACTAATCTGACTCAAATTTAGCGTACGTGTTCTTAGGGATCCGGTGGGTAACGTAGGTGACATTTCCCCCATCCACCTTTATCCCACCTCCCTCTGACATATTTTGCATGCATATCTGTATCGTTCGACCCAAATCTGAACTAAATTTTGCGTATTTACTCTTTAGGACAAGGCGGCAAATATATGCGACATTTTCGTCTCCCCTCTACCCCACGCCGATAAAAGTAGCTTAGTTGTATAAATATACAGATTAATATACAAATATACCTTCGTCAAAGTACCTAATACAAATAAAATTCGATGTAAAACATTAATTCAATACAAACAAATATATATTTAATAAGAAGAGACTGTAGCTCTGAAATTCTGTTTTTACTAAACAGATAATATTATACCTACTATTAAACTCAACTATTATATATTTAAAAAAAGGAAGTACCCACTCAAGGTTTTTGGAAAAGACTGCTAAGCACACTAAGAAAATTAAATTCCTACTTGAAGCAGTGAGATGTAGCGAATGTGCCTTTTACTGACCATGGACAGTAGACCGACCTCCTTGATTGTAAGACTTACAACCCTCGACAAACACCATGGGAACGCGAATGCGATTTACCGTACAGCCCCATTAAACTAAATACATATCTAACGAGCTAAGCGGACGGAATGAGCTTGTTCGACGATTCGTTATCGAATATTGATTCCAGTGTTTGTAACTGTGAGTGATATGTATGGATGGTTAACAGAAATATGAACGGGAACTTTATACCGACAAAACAAAAGAATATGATGGCCCAAACGGAGAAATTTTAGATGATTTACTTAAATGTGTCATATTATGTTTTTGAAATAATATTTTTTTTTTTTTGTTTTGTTAATTATTATATAAAATATTTTTTTATAAAAAAATTATAAATTCATATTTTGGATTGATACGATAGTTACTTTGTGGTGCAAAACGGTAATTATTACAACTAATAAGCAAAATGGTAATTATTACAACTAAATTAAACTTGGTAAGTTTAATAAAGTGTAAATTTATAAATTCTTTTTAATATAAAATTTTGTATGAAAGAAAAATATTCTGGGAAGATAGATTGCGGTTTCTTTTGACGATTTTAATTAAAACATCTGGACGTTGATTGAATTCTATCAAAGAAAATACCATATTTTTGTTAATTAAATTATTTAAAATTCATATAATAATAACGTTTCCATAATTTTATTAATTATTATGATCTCTTTCTCTCTTCCATTCAAATTCATTTTTATGAATAATTATTTAAAGTTATAACAGGGTCTTCTTCTTCTTCTTCATCAGCCTTCGTCTTTCCACTGCTGGATACAGGCCTCTTCCTTATTTTTCCATTCTTCCCTGTTGGCTAATTGCAGCCATTTCTTCCCCCCCGCAGCGACAATATCATCGGCCCATCTCTTTTGAGGTCTTCCGATGCCTCTTTTATTTTCCCATGGTCTCCATTTCAGAACTCTGGGAGGCCATCTTGTAGCATTCTGTCTTGCAATGTGTGCTGCCCATTGCCATTTTAGCTTCGTTAGATGATCCATGATATCCATTACTCTAGTTCTGCGCCTAATTTCGTCGTTTCTAATTCTATCTCTTAGGCTTACTCCAAGCATGGATCTCTCCATGGATCGTTGCGTGCACATAACAGGGTACTAAATCTAATTACAGGGGTGAAAAAATCTCACTGGTAACATATAGTATAAATTATAATGATAACGCAAAAATGTGACTAAAAAATATAGAATAATGTGAAAATAATCGATTTATGTTATAATTTTAAAACGTTTCAAAAATTAACTCTCATGTAGTGCGCATTACCATGTCGACGTTAACATTGGAATATAAAAAGTAACAACGTATTGAAATGTTGATTCTTTGAGTATCAACCGCTTTGTGGAAAATTAAAATTTTAAGAATGATAAACGTAATTTGAAACTGTAAAAAATCACTCATTTTAAAGATGGTGAAATCATGTAGAAAATAATTTATTTATTTGGTAATCAAACAAGAAGACATAAATACAATGTAGGAAAATAATACAAAAAAGTCGCGAAATAGGTGTTGTGATGTAGGGGAGGGTGGGGCGTGTTGTGACAGGGGCAGGTTGTGACAACGCGTTTAAAATTCGTGCCATTTGACTTAGCGTTACCCGCATAGATTCATTTTATGTAAACTCCGTAGCGTCAGTTGCTATCAAAATATTGGAGAAGTGCGGTTGATTTCATTAAAGTTAAACGATAAAGTTTGATTTTGAGGTACTAAACTAACTTTTTCTGCACTATCTCCAAGTGTTCTGTAGTTTTACCAATAGTAGGTGAGTTATTTTACATTTTATTTACCAAATGTTGTGTCTTTTGGCTGTATTATCAGCAATAAAGGAAAACCTTGCGGTAAATAAATTCACTTGCATAGACATTTTAATATAAAATGATCGTATGGGGCGAGTTGTTACAAAAATGTGGGGGCTAGTTGTGACAGTCACAACAAGCTTCGAAATAATTAAAATTTTATTTTTAATAAAACGATTATTAGATGTGAAACTGTACAGTTCAATTATTATTTTAACTTTACTTTTTTTATTCGTTTTCTTCAAGGATTCATAATGGCACGAAATTACATAAAAAAAAACGAAGAGGGGTGAAATTCCAGAAAGTGTTTACGAACGTACTGCTGCTGAGATGGAGGCTACAAAAATGTCTCTTCGAAAAGCCGCAGTGTCTTTTGGTGTCAATTATATGACACTTCATAGATCGGAAAAAAGCCCGTCCATTTGTAAATTCGAAGGTAGGCTATTCCAACCCGGGACAAATTTTTACCCACGCGCAAGAAAATAAACTTGGAGATTACATTGCAAAATGTAACAAAGTTTATTATGGTTTGACCACAGCTGATGCGAAAAAGCTTGTATATGAGTATGCATGCCAAAATATGATCAAAATTCCCGAAAATCGGATAACACCATTAAACACCAAAACAACGGCCTTAAGTTCATCCAAGAAAGAACCTATGTAATAAAAATAAATTTAAAAGCGTAATTTTAACTGACTCCCCAATAAAAAAATACTTAGAATTGGAAGATAATCTAAGAAAGGAAAAGAAAGGCGAAAAGATGCGAAAGCGTAAAATCACAAAAGGAACTAAAAATAAAACAAGCAGCCAATAAAACGAAAGCGGAAATAAAGAGAAAACTACACAAGAAAGAGATTTTTGAAGTGAAGAAACGAATTCTAGTGTCATTTTCATCCAGCGAGACTGAAGAGGAGCCACGTATCATGGAAACCGATGACTTTTGTTTGACTGGCAAAAAATAATTTTAATCGATTGCAGAACTTTCTTACCACAGTTAATAAGAGTACAAATTTTGTTTATTTGTTGATAGTTAATTATAAAACATATTACTACTTGTACTATTTATTATTCATATATATTTTTTTGTTAATTAAATTACTTAAATACTCAACAATATTTGACGATTAGTTTGTCACAACCTGCCCCACCCTTGTCACAACTGACCCCTCCGGTGGGGCAGGTTGTGACAATTCCCATATTTTGAAAAACCGTATTTTGTTGCGTTGTCCTTTTGGTGACATGGTCAATAATGCTAATTTTTAATAGGTGAAGAATTGTTTGTTTCAACTAAAATGTAATGTTTTTGATATTATTAAAAATTTTTCCACAATACCTTTTTTCATAAATTAGTCACAACACGCCCCACCCTCCCCTACCTACTAAAAATTGTATCAGGCAACGTCGACTGTCCTGAATTATTAAATAGACTAAAATTCCATGTTCCCTGTAGATCTCGTAGACACAACCCAGTCTTTCACATTGATTTTACCTCATCCAACTATCGTCGTAATTCATATTTCTTGAGGGTATGCGATGCATTCAATAAACTGATAAGATTATTGGATATTGATCTGTTCGAGTGCAGCCACACAAGATTAAGAAAAATTTTGAGTGCTGAATTTTTTTCTACTTAATAATTAAGTCTCTTTTTCTGTTGTTCACTCTTTTGTATTATTTTCAACATGCCTATGTTTTTCTGCTAAATTAAGTCTCCCTTTTATTGTTTAAATTTTTTATTCTTTCTTTTTATATAATTCTTAACATGCCTAAGTTTTAAGAAAAATTTTGAGTGCAGAATTATTTTCCTACTTAATAATTAAGTCTCTTTTTCTCTTGTTCATTCTTTTGTATTATTTTTTAACATGCCTATGTTTTTCTGCGAATAATTAAGTTTCTTTTTCTTTTGTTTAAATTTTTTATTCTTTCTTGTTATATAATTTTTAACATGCCTTAGTTTGTTTCATAAATATTTATCATTACTGACATGTTTCTAAATGTGGAGACCTGTAATTGGCCATCTATATTATATCAATGTTTACTATGTTTCTTTGTTGTGCTGTTGGTCTTCCATGAATGTTAAATAAATAAATAAATAAATGACTCCCAAAATTATAAGATGTTACATATTATAAGATAGTGACAATAAAGATTAACAGATATAGATAAAACTCAGTGATTAAAAGGAGGAAAAGTAAAAGTAAATAGTAATAATTAATAATGCGTATAATATATTATCCTGTTAATGATATTAATTCTTGGCGGAGCCTGTAACCGCTATAAAACGCGTCCCAAGGTGGCGGATAGGGAAATACTCGGTAGATATGCAGGGTAGGAGGGAAATAAAATACCTCTCGTGGACCACCAGGCACGTAGCGTCTGACCCAGAGTAGATGACTAGAAACAGCGTCTGTTCCCTATGTTAAGGGTGGCTGAATTCAAACTCACCAACTCGTATGGCAAGCGTGGTGTTTCAAATCCAAAAACCTTCTAACAAACCATGAACTCGACTTTCAAAACAAAAATATTCCAGGTGAGTAAAGATTTATAGCTCCGAATCTCATACCGACACAAAAATATTCTGCCTTAGGGATTCTGAGAGAGGAAAAAACTCGAAACACGGAAAATGTACAGAAATTAAAATAGCAACATATAAAATCAGAACTATAAGATAGGAGTAAGATAGAATTAGACTAGAAAAAGTCAAGTAAAACTAAATAAGAATTTTACAATGCATATCAACTATGTATATGCCCCAACAATTACAGTGGAGGATGAAAAAATTAAAAAATTCTATGGGAAATTTTTAAAGGCAAGAAAGGTGATTGGAAAGAACACAACTGATTATTTTGACTGGGGACTTGAAAGTGGGAGAGTAAAAAACTGGGAGACAAAATAGATTGGGAAATTTGGGTTGGGTAATAGAAATGCAAGGGAGAAACAATTTTGGAGTACTTGCAATATGAAAAATTGTATTGGACAAATATATTCTTCAAAAAGAAACAAACAAAGAAAATGGGCACGGAAAAGCGCCAACTGAAAAAGAAAAAATGAGATAGACTATATCATCACAAACAACTTGAAATACTGTAAAGATGTAACAGTATCACGATACATTATAGATATCTCACAAAGACGAAATTATAAATATTTTTTATGAGAAAGTAGGTATGAAAGTCTTTGGGTGTTCATAGGGCTTACAACCTATCATACGGCTGGCTTAAGAGATCACTTTACACACTAACGTTGACCATTTCCTCCCATGATAGAATACTACGACTATCAAATTTTCGGAAGATGTATATATTTAAATTTTACAACCTGTTTCATGTGAGTTTTAAAAAGCATTAGCGCGATCGGCATCGAAAGCTTTTTCATTCCCCTTAATTAACCACAGATGTCACTAATGAGATATCCATTTTTATGATTGGAATTTTTTAGCAATATCCTTTATAAGTGTAATGAGATTCTTCCGAATTATAAGCATTACACTAGAATACGCTTGAAATATCATTTCAATTTTTTTAAACTCCTTTTTCGACACGTTTTTTTCACTCAAAATATTTTGATTTTATCCAAATTTTTCTACTGTACTGCATTTTGTCACAGGGACACCATTAATCAAGATATATTATAGATGTTTCACAGAGACGAAATTATATTTTGTTATGGGAAAATAGGTATGGAAGTCTTTGTGTGTTCATAGGGCTAACAACCTACCGTACGGCTGGCATAAGTGATTACTTTACACAATGTAACGTTCACGCTTCCACCCATGATAGAATACCACTAATAAGATATCTATTTTTATGCGCTGTCGGCTCCGCTGTGACGTAGTACCTGTCGGTATGTGTGCGCGCGCCTGACGGGCCGTTAGTTAAAAGTTAAAAGTAAAACTAAGAGTACGTGGATCGTGAGTGTGCGCTCGATTCCTTTTTACTCGTTCCTTCGTCCGCAATGTACCATTACGGAACTACCTGTTCAATATGTTACAATTCTTAAGGGCCCTGCACACATTGGCCCAACCTCGGCAGAGCCAACGTCTCGTCCAACCTCGCAAAATGGCGGACAGCGATTACACATTAGCCAACGTATCGGCCAACCTCGCTTTGGCTAGAGCGACAGGGGCGCACTGGCACTCTTGGGGGCCCTCGGCGAGAACTAGTGAAGGGGCCCCTGCATTTTATGGAGCTGTGCAATATCGAAGTTTGCATTTTTTTTAAAGTTGAACTGTCATGAACTATCATTACAGTAACTTATGTAGATTATGAAAAATTTATTCGCTTTAATACTAGTCGAATACAATGATAAAAAACTTGCGAAATTTTTTTTAAAAAACCTTGTAAAAAATGTTTTTTTACAAGGTTTTTATCGTTTTATTTAAGTTTTATTGAAACAAATAAATTTTTCATAATCGATATAAGTTACTGTAATGATAGTTCAAATTTTTGCAAAAAATAAGTCAGAAATATTGAAAAAAAAATGCAATCTTTGATACTGCATATCTCCATAACTATTGATATTAGGTCATGATTGTTTGAACATTTAACATAGGCAGGAATCTATCGGCCATCTTATAATTTTCACATACATTGATTGAGCTACTTAACGTGGGTCAGGGGGCTATGTGCAAGCAATTTCAAATACGTGGCTTCAAAGCCGTAGCTGCAAGTAGGCCTATTTTATATCTATATCAAAGGTATAAGTTAAATATGTAATTGACAAATACTATGTATACTGGAAATAATCACGCTATTTATTCAAGGATTAATATTAAGCTCTTTAAAACATTAATTTATCCTTTAGTACCTGCACTAAACCATCATTTTTTTCTTAAGTTCATCGATAATGAAAATTAAATTGCCACTTCATCGATAATTAAATTCTTACTTAAATTAATACTTAATTATATTTATAAACAAAAGATTAGACATTAACTCCTGATTCAAAGTTGATCTAAGCCTATTTTTTATTTTGAAAAGATTTGCTCAAAAGTAACAAGGAAGAGTTATTTTCTGGTTTGTGTCTTCTGGCCGATGTTTCGGATCCCATTGCAGGGTCCATCATCAGGGCTGATGTGTATACGGCATAGTACCCCAGAAGACACAAACCAGAAGATTCTGAGTGGCCGTGGAAACCTAAGAACATTCTTAGGGATTGGTTAATATAAACTTATAAGCTATGTAAAGATTAGTAAAGAGCCCTGATTGAGATAATTCAGAAACAACATAAAAAGCGCACGCTAAACATCTAAAACACTTTTTTTCACTAAATAGTGAACATAATTATTTTCTTGCAATTCTAATTTATAATCCTCACTCTTTTCTACATCACGATTCAGCTTTGGCTTATCTTGTTCATTTTTGTCATTTTCATCCCATTCAGTCTTTATGAAAGTCTCATATTGGTCTACAAACTGTTTCAGCTCAATTACTAAATAACTTCTGTCAACTTTAGACAGTTTAGCAATACAACATAGAACTTCGCACGGCAAAATATCAACTTTTGTGGTTCTTCTTTGAATTTCTTGGAATTTTTTGGGGTAGAGCCAGGAACAGTCCATTAAAAGGTGGTACCAAAGTATAAACGGTAACCCGGGATTTATTTCTGAAGCTTTCGATGCTCTTAGATTAAAATCTTCTTCCACTGAATATAAAATTGTTGCGAACTTAGCGCTCGATGAAATGGCTATCAGAAAGCACATCGAATATGACGGAGAAAATTATTACGGGTACGTAGATATGGGTACCGATATCAACGATGATGATCTTGCGGTAGCAAAAGATGCTTTAGTGTTTTTTTTTGACTGCCATAAATTCGAATTTCAAACTCCCATTAGCATATTTTAAGTGGAAGGAACTAACGGTCAATAGCGTGCATCTTTGATAAATCGATGTTTAGAAAAAGTTCATGCAGCTGGCGTAGAAGTAGTTTCATTAACTTTTAATGGCTGTCCCGTTAACATATCAATGGGCAAAAATTCTAGGATGCTCATTTGACTATGATAATTTAAAGCCAACTTTTAAGCATCCATCTACAAAACAAGAAATTGTAATTTCTTTGGACGCATATCATATGTTAAAATTAATAAGAAATTGTTTTGAGAGTAAAAAAGTTATCATAGAAAACGAAAATAATGAAATCAATTGGAATTTTCTGGAAAAGTAAACTCTCTTTAAGAAAAAGAAAAAATGCATTTCGGTAACAAATTGCGGCGGCAACATATTAAATGTCATAATCAATGCAAGTCGATTATTTAGTAATAGTGTAGCGCCATGATTGCTTTAAGAAACCAATTTGTGTTGAAAATAAAGATTAAATTTTTTATTTTTTAGATATAGCCAAAAATTATTGTCATGCAAATTATCAACCGTTTTTTTTTTGGATATTTAGATTTTTTGTATTTTATGTAAGTAGATTTGTTTTAAAAATAAAATTATGATTGTTTAAAAATAAAAATTAATGAAAAATTATAAATTATAGAAAAATACAAACATTAATTCCTTTTGTGGCGGTCATAACGTATTTCTTCTAAATAACCCGTTATTCCACTATTATGTAATAAATGTATAAACATCACTATTAAAGATAACAAATATTATTGTATAAAATACATTAACTTACTAAATAACTACGTAAATACTAACTTAATAATTTATTTATTTGATGCACTAGGTAGTCTAGTGGTCATGACGTTTGGTCTGCATATTTTTGGTTCAAGCCTTGTTTCAGAACGCTAGCAAGTTTTTTCATATCACAGGTACATATTATTTATTTATAATTCAATGATTTATATAACATTTAAATAAATTCCGCATCTACGATTATAATAAGTAATTTCAGCAGTACTTTTCATTAAAAATAACACCGTTTTTTTTTTCTATAAAACATTAACATTCATTAAACAAATACAGTTTGACAGAGTACGGCCCTGTTTCATCGTTTACGCCTATTTCTCCCACCGTGCGACCCAAAACAGTGTTTTTTGTATCACTTTTTTTGGCGATGGATTACGTATGCTATTCGACTTTATACGTGTATACATATATATATCTATATTATAAATACGCTGATTTCACTTTGTATACAATAATTTTGCCACGGTGCCCCTTGTGTTGTGTGGCGCAGCGGATAACGCGTCTGACTGCGGATCTGAAGATTCCAGGTTCGAATCCTAGCAGGATCGAATTTTTTTTTACGGTCGAGAATATTTTGTTTGTTGAAATTTTAATTACATTTTTATAGAAATACTGAATAAATACTTTATCTTCATTATATCTAAACTAACCGTAATTAAAAGTGGAAATTTGCCAGATACAATTTACCGCGAAGCGGCTGACGTAAGCAATCGGCGAAGCTAGTATTTATTAACTCGCCGATACCAATAATAATAAAATCATTTTCTGCTAGTAGATACATTTTTTACGTAATTTTTTCCTTTTGTACGTAATTTTTTACGTAAATTTATTTAACTTTTTTAACGTAATTTTTTTTTCTTTTTTTCCCTAGAAATTTTTACATAATTTTTTTCCATTTTCTTTTTTACGTAAAAATTTTTACATAATTTTTTCTTTTCGTTTTTTGCCGTTTAGTACATTTTTCATATAAATAATGGAGATATACTATATAATAATGGAGAAAGTCTGCCTAGTAATTATTTAAAATATTTTTTATAAATCTAGTCTGTGCAATTATTTTTTAAAACAGTTTTATTCGTTTATCTCAGAATGTACTAAAACGTCACATAAGATTAATTATATATACAGCGACGAAATATTCTTATTATTCATATGTAGTATCTTTTATTCTTATATATGTAGTGCTTTGAATTTATTATTATATATGCAGTACTTTGAACGCAATAGTTTCTAATAGAAATATGTATACTGAGGCAAAACTAGTGGTAAGTAATGGAATTCTGATACCGTCACTGTTGTATGGAAGTGAAGTCTGGAGCTGGCAGGAGAGGAACGAAAGTAAATTGAATACAGTGAAGATGGGATCCGTTAGACATAGGTGTGGCAAATCCATTTATGATGAAATGAATGTAAAGCTAAACGTAGCATAAATAATAGAATTAAAAAAGGATCGCTCAGATCGTTTGGGCATGTTGAGCGAATGAATGAGGAAAGAATCGTAAGAAAGATATATATGCCATGTATAGAAAGTTATTATGTAGATGGCGCCAGAAAGACAGGACCGCGGAATACGTGGCATGACCAGATTAACCAGATACTGAAAGATGGTCCCGTTAGAAGCCTCAACAACCGGCGAGCTTGCATGCGAAGATATATGAATGTGGATGAGGCGAGAGTTGTATGTCAGGACAGAAGAGTATGGCGCTCTATCCTCTCTTCCTACCCCCAAGGGGGAAACGGCGTGATGGTAAACGTAAGTAAGTATTTTTTTTTTCTTTCTTTTCTTTTTTATATAAATAAATAAAAACTTATTCCTTAGGAAAAACATGTAAAAGTATTGTCATTTTTGACGGGTTACAGCTAGTTGAATATAATAAATATTTCTGGAAATATTATTTATCCATTTTGTACAATTTTTAAAGTAAAAACCTTTATAGCCGTATATATTTAAAATATAAAATAATTCATGTATATTATTTCAATCGGTTTGACGAAACAAATAAAAAAAAAAAAGTAATTATTTTGGTTATGACTAAATAACGTTGTTGAAATAAATTATATAAATTATAAAACTCATTCATTGTACACATAATTAATTTCTGTCCATACAACTAACTTTTCATTGCTCCACGATAGCTTAATGACTCATGCTTTCTTTGAAGTTTATTAAAATACCGACAAACGATGGATATGAACCAAGTTTGGCCAAACCTCGCTGAGTTGCGCAAAAAAACCCCTGTACACATTGGGCCAATGTCATTTTGGGTCATCTCAGCCAATGTGTATACGGTCCGGGAACCTCGGCAGAGCGTCAAACTTGCAAAATGGCGGACAGCGATTACACATTAGCCAACGTCGGTGTCGGCGAACCTCGCAATGATCGAAGCGCGTTGCGCGTTGCCGGCTGAGCCTAGGGTTGCCAACTATACTGTTAAAATTAGTATCATATTGTTTTTTACTACATTATACTTTTTACTGTTGAACAAAAATAAAATATACAAAATACTGTTTTCAGCATCAAAATTATTCAGACTGAAACGCTCACAGAAATATTAGTATGGATGATTTATATACAGAATTAACAAATTTCAAAGTAATTTATAAAAAAGTATCAGAAGACAAAGATTTTCTTGAAATGAGTACTGGCCAAAAGTGGAGCCATTTATTAGTAAACAACTAAGAAGAATTTAAAAATATTACTAAATTGTCTCATATCTACTTTCTGTTCCCGCCATCTGAAATTTACTGCCCGCTCAGCATTTACTGAAAGAATTTTTTCAGTAATGAATGCAAAGTGGCGGAAGGATAGAAATAGAGCAAATATTAATTTAATTAAAAATGAGCTCCTCATTTATTTTAATTTTAGTAATAATTGTGGTGAGGCGTATGAAGTTTTTAAAAAGAGTGTAAATTAATAAGTTGTGCGAGAAGCTCTAAAAAATATGTATTTAATACATTAAATAAATAAAATACTGTTCATTTTTCTAAAATACTGTTTAATATTCTTCTCAGACTTAAATATACTTAAATACTATATATACTTATTTATACTTCTTGTAAAAAAAGTTGACAACCCTAAAAATAGTTGACAAATTGAGCCACGCCTCTTTCTTTTGATGTGTGCTCGAAAAACCGACTACCAAGCCAAGTTTGGCAAACGTCTCTACGCACGGCCAAAACGCCCTGTACACATTGGGCCAACCTTACTTTGGGCCAACCTCGGCCAATGTGTACAGGCTCGTTTACATTCGGAATATGCTTTGTCACCCAGGCGTGCGATAAATAAATGTTAATATAGACATGTCGCGTTTACATTTCTTATATTGAAAAATAAAATTGGAATATAATGTGATATTACAGTATAATATTGTTTATTAAATGTTTTGGCAATTATGTGCGAGTGCCTTCTGGAATATTGTAGATTTTCGAATGATACCTTTTGGCAACGACTAAAAAGGAATAATTTGAATATACGGTTCTTCTCTGTTCGCGCGTTTATCTATTTAAGTATTTAGAACCAAAAAATGTGGCGCGGAGTTGCAAGGTGTTGATTTTAGCGTTTGTGTAAATGAATGATGGTGACGTCTCGTTTGCGCGAGGTTATTTATGGGGTCAGGTGACCCTTTTCTACTCGTGGGTAGACTTTATTATGCGTTAGGTATGCACGCTAAATATACTAATACCAGGCGGCGTTGACGGACAAAATGATAAAAAAAGTTTTAAGAGCGAATTTGTGCAACCAATTTATAACGTGAACGCCTAGTAGATTTCCAACCCGGCCGTGCAGGTGCGCGTATATGCGTTGCGCTACATTTAAAAAAGCCGACGTCATGATTTTAGAAGGTGTAGCTACTTGTTAATTTGGATCACCTGAAAACCTTGAACAGTTCGTGGTGCCTCCCTTTTCTGGAAGTAATCCACGAGCTCTGTCTGTAGGAATGCTGGTAAAATTGCTGTGCCCTTAAAATCTGGGACAAAAAATTGTTACCGAAATTTTTGGAGAAACAAAACGCTCAAAATTTAGATAAAAATAAGGCGCGTCGCGGGAGATTACCGTAAGTTTAAAAAACTACACCATCAACCCGTTTCTGAGGCGCTCTGCGCTACACTCAGTTTTGCAGTTAACATGTTAACAGTTAACACAGGCGTATGTTATTCCAAGGAATATTGCAATGCTATTAACGAGGAAGAACTACACAAAAAAAACTGTTGCGTGATCGTTTCACGTTCGGGGATCACCAATATATAGGAGGTATTGTCGTGGATCTGAGCCAGAAATGAATCCCACAATCCCACAATGGTCGTATCTCACACCCACAAGCCTATAATTCGATACTGCGGTATTTACTGGATGTAGCGGTTTCTGCGTGTATATTTCATTCGTACTTTCAGTTTTGGTATCGGCCTTACTCGTATTGCCGGGTCAATGCGGGTTAACACTTCGGTGCATGTAATGAGACACTTACGTGAGCGAAAAGAGAACAAAAATTTTTTTATGTTATATTTTTTAGGTAAAAGCCTATACACATTGCCTCTCTTTACTTTATATTTTTAACTTTTATACCCATGTTTTGGTGCCATACAGATATTGTTAATGTATGTGCTTTTTAAAAAATTATTTTATATTCTTTACGTTGATGTTGTTGTTGTTGTTGTTGAGTTGTATTGAAGTTGTATTGAAGCGAATGAATTTTTCTTAATTAATATAAGTAATTTAATATAATATACTTGATAATAGCGATTCTTTAACTTTTACAAAAAATAAGTCAGAAATACTTTAAAAAAATACAAACTTTGATATTACATTTTTTTTTTTTTTTTTTAAATAAATAGAGATGCGAACACGAAATACGTGTCACATCAATATTCTTACTATTTTCAAACTAAGCTAAACGCTTGTGCTATGAAAATAGGACTAACTTGCTAGTATGGGCTGAGATTCGAACCCGCGACCATTGGATCACGAGGCGAGTGTCCTAACCACATTTCTCCATAACTATTGATTAGATCATGGTTGCTTAAACATTTTCGGCTCATTATCAAGGCAGGAATCAACCTATAAATTTTTGTTACTTGCTACGAGACACCCTGTATATGTTTATATGTACATAACTATGGAGATAAATTATTGTGATTTTAAAAATAATGCCGATTTATTTTAAAATATGATTTTTATTTAAACTTTGTACTACACACACATAATATGAATTATTGATTACTTCCAGAGTTTCGAGAGGAGCAATCCCTTTCATCATGAGATATAGTTAACAACTAGCTGAAATACAAAATTTATCAATCTATTCGGGTAGGGCAGAGAGCCGCGCGATGGGGAGGGTGTGTTTTTTGGCAATTAATGGAAATAGCTTCAGGACCAAAGAAGTGGATCGGAACATATTATTCATAAGTATGTTTTAAGAATTAAAATTTTTAAGAAAGAACTATGATATTGAAAAATTCGGAAAAGTTTTTTTTTTTAGGCAACGGCGATGTTCTTGTATTTAAGTTTCTTGCGCGTTGGCCTATATTTTTTTTATCACAGTCTCCGTAAGTCATTTGATATATACCGTTTTTTTCCAACATACACTGGTACGAGGACACTTTTGTTTTTGAATTTAAAAGATTTCGACCGATATTAATATTTGTGTAAAATGTGAGATGGAAAATAACATGTAAAATAAAATCATTTTTATAAAATTTTTAATTAAAAATTATATTTTAAGATAATGTAAATGTTATATTATTTAATTTATACAGAACTAATAAATATAAAATCACAAATCTTCAATATAATTTGCCGCAGGTACATCATAAATAACATTTGAACATTGGCACAGCTGACGCTGTGAACTTCCAAATACCTGCCTAGAGCATCTAGATCGTATCCAGCGACCATCGAGATAACTTCAGGACGGTATCGGTAAACTGGTTTAAAGGAAACCGGCACTCACTCACCATGAACCAGGACACAAGTAAACCTTCAACTTATTTATAAAAGCAAAAGCCAATCCCTCTCTGTCCCACTTTAATAGTGTGAATTATCTAGTTATAAATGTAAATATCCTATAATGCCGATGATTAAAATTTGAACAACCGTATGCTAAAAAAGAATGTAATTATTGTATATAACTATTTCCACTGTTTAAATGTTCAAATAAATCACTTATAAAATTTAATGTATTCATATTAATATGTTCCTCTCTTCCAACTGATTACAAACTGATTCATGTAGTAAAAGAAAGAACTCTATTATTGGTCAATCCGACCTCTGGGAAAGAGTCAGCCGAGGCAATACTTTGTAAGTGTGAGAATTACGTAACAATGGTGCACTACGAAGTAACTGCGAAACCATACAATGATATGCATATTTATTTTCACTTTATTTTTTCTTTGCCAATAACAAAAGTTTTTTAATTATTTCCTTTAAAAGTATTTTAGAAAAATTTAATATACACAAAGCAAAAAATTTGTTTTGCTTTAGCATTATTTTTAGTAAAACTGGGTTTAATATAAAACCTTTAGATGATTTTTTATAGTAAACACTTTCATTAAACACACAATTTACCAAAATATCTCGGATTGCCATCAATTTATTTCTTACTTATGTAAAAACTAAAGTTTATACTTAAAATCGTTAGATCATCTATTTAAATATAGATAAATTGGTTGCAGCTTAACCTTCCAGTGATCGCATCTTTGCGCCGAACATAAACAGTCGCGGGCAGTCAGTGATTCCGCAACTTTACTTGTCTCGTTTGAGAAAACAAATGAATATTTCATGACATTGTACAACACACACAATGAAAAAAGTATTTTATCTGAATAAATTATAAAAAAATATTATAAATTCATTATTTTAATTTCTACTTAATAGTTATACAGTCTATGAAAAACAAAATTTTTCTCAAATGCCATGAAACAACGATCAACATAATAACAATACAAAATTAAATTTCCTTTTCAAGTTTTAATCACTAATAGGCTTAGTATAATTATCATAGTGATCGAGCAAATTTATCATCAATGGCACCATGTAATAGGAACTCTAAAATCTCTTAATTTATTTTTTACGTTTTCTTCATGTCATTCTACGTTTGCGAATTGAGAATATGATGACAAAGGCACGTTATCATTGTTCCTGCCCCTAAATCACTGCTCGATTGAATACACTCTTCCTGTGCTGCCGAATATTAAATCGGGTTGTCCTCTTTCTCAAACACATCGTCACAGTCTTCATCTTCTGTTTGCGTCCTCTAGCATGCGAGGTACTCGCCGTTCGAAGTCTTTGTTATTCGTTGTCTAAAAAATACAGTGTAATATATATGTAAATAAATATACAAAGAAGACATAATTTATGTAAAATAAAATAATTTTCTAAGTAATAACATGAAATACTTATCCAGGTTTCAATTTCGTTCCAAGGAATTTTCTAGTACACTCAATCTGGGACCGCAAACACAAGTAAAGAAGCACGTGCGCTTGCGATGAATTTCACAGGGATACTGAGCGGCAATACCTCACCCTCTTGAGGATTACCGTCTATTGTTCATAGTTTTCCTAAAATTACAAAAATAAGTTCGCTGTGGACTCAGAGACCGCGCGCGACATTTGGTGAAGGTTAACAATAGTTAATTAATTTACACAAGTGAAAACTATGAATGTCATCCCAAGTACTAAGATAGCTGGATACTTTTGGATTTCTCGGACCGCAATTGGATGTCATCCTGACTTATGAAGGCCTCTGGACAATGTCCGAGTGAAATCAAGTATTTGGTCAAGCAATAAGGCACTTATTAAAAAATAACCTTTGTTGAGTAATAAAACAAAAGTGTCCCTCGGGGATTATAGTGAACCATTCTCTTTTAACTCAAAATTTCTCGCTAGCAAGTTTTGGAACGTTTTGTTACGAAAGCTCGTTTTTCTGAAGTCTTCGCAGAATTGTGATTTGTACGCGTAAGTCAGATTCAGACAAAACAAAAGACTTTCAAGCCTCGGTGCTTTCAGTAAAATTGACGTTAATTGTTTGATTCCAGGAATTTTTTAATCAGTGTACAAGAGACAATGAAATAAATTTTTGAGTTAATAGTACGATAAAAAGTCATTTCTTCAACTTTTACAGTTCACGAAAGAATTGCAAACAATTTTTTTAATTAAGTCTTGTACACAGTACTCTCCGAAATATATCATGAATTATATATAACGGCATGAAGGTATTTTGCCTAGTAAATGAAAATCATTGCTGATTCTTCATAATTCCAAAATGATCTTATACGATTAAAATTACTACAAAATGAATTATGTTTATCTTTACTTGTTCGTAGATGTACGTCACCTAATAGTCACGCGGAGTGTAAGTTTGATTTTCAACTGACGTGTGGTAAACCCATGTCACATGTCAGATCTTGGTGCGATGTTTAACAGTTATCTTTTAACCCATCCGAATACCATTTTTTTTCAAGAAATATTAGTTTATTTCTTATATTTAATTTATATATCATTTATACAAAAAATTTAAGAATTAAAAATAATTCATTATACAAGATGTTTATCAGTACTTTATTATAAAATATTAACAACTGTCGAGATATCCAGCAGTAACGACCTCTACGAAGAAGTAAGAGAGCAAGCAAACAAAGCCGCAACTATTGCTGGATGCTTGAGAAATGCTGTCTGGAGAAACGAACATATGCTCAAGGAGAGCAAAGTGAAGATATACAAGACCTGTGTCCGCCCAATCATGACGTACGGTATCGAGACAAGGGCTGACACTACCAGAACAAAAAATCTCCTAAGAATAACTGAGATGAAGACTCTCCGACCCATTGCGGGACTGACAATCCGAGACCGAGTGAGGAATTCCGAAATACGAAGGACCTGTGACGTCGAGGATATTGTCCGATGGGGAAGATCTAGAAGACGTTACTGGAGAGATCATGTGGAGAGAGCTTGTACTGAGAGAGTAGTGAGCATAGCAGCGAACAAGCTGCCGTCTGGTACCAGACTCCCAGGAAGACCGCATAAAAGATGGCGAGATAGCTGGACATCTGTATCCCAGGAACAGGCTCCGAGCAATGACAGGACGCAGTCCTAGATGAAGCAGAAGAAGAAGAAGAACAACAACAAAGAAAATTTAAAAAATACTAAGAATAATGAATGAAAGATTATAAATGGCAAAATTTCAAGCATTTCAAGATACTAAAACAGTACTAAATCAGACGATTCATAATTACGGACTTTATTTGGGCCTAAACGACCGGCAGATGAATTAATTAAATTTTTATGTATAATATTATATTTACATTGTGTTCTTATTATATATGTTTTACAATACAATCATAAAAATTTGTAACGTATATTATTATTGTAATATCAAAGTAACGTTTCATATTTCACAGCTATTAACTTGAAATTGTTTTCTGAGAAAATGAATAAAATATTCGGAAAAATGAATTATTTTAATTCTTTGTACAGACATTACTTGATTGATTTGCTTATGTATTTGAATACTAGACACTTTTATTTGCTAAGCACTCTTAGTGATTTGATGGTCGTGGGTTTGAGCCCCTTTCTAGTAGTTCGGCACGTTACTCCTATTTTCATAGCACGCTCTTTTATCTCAAATTAACGGACTTTATTTAGTCCCAAAGGTTAAATTTTTACAAAGAATATTATATTTACATTGTGTTCTCATTATTGGGTTGAGAAAAATTATTGTAATATATGTTACAAAATATTATTATTGTTTATTAGAGTTTCGTATTTCATAGTTATTAACTCGAAATTGTTTTCTGAGAAAATTAATAAAATATTCGAAAAAATTAATTTTTTGTTTATCCCTTACCTGATTGATTTGTATACTAAATAAGAAACTTTTTTTGTTGACCACTCTTAGTGATTCAATAGTCAGGGTTCAAACAAAATTTCTTTTAGTCTTAGTTCTTTATTCATAGTACACTCTTTTATGTATTTAAATAAGGATCGATATTTTATATGAATAAGTAGGGGAGAGGTGGCATGAAGGAGCCACTTTTTTTCTTTTCATCATATTTTTTTTTCTAACTCATATTTAACAAAAAAATTTAAACCATCAATAAGTTTGTTTATTTATCTAAAGATTTTAGAACATCGTTTTTCTTTAATCTTTTCAGATCATATATTTTGTTAACTTTCAAAAAACATCCTAATTTGGCTCTTTCATAACCAGTGTGTATTGAAAGAGCCACTGCAAGTATTGAAGGAGCCAGGTAGGTGGATAATATAAATAATACACAAATTCATCACTTTAATGGTAAAAATTATTAAATTATTATTTATTTGATAAAACTATTTTAATATTCATAGAAAAAAACAAACAAAACAGTTTTCTTAGTTAATTAAAAAACGAGTAATGAAAATAAAAAAAATTATTGTCTAGTGACAATTGATATAAAAAAATTGTAAATACCTCTAATATCACAGGATTCATGGGCCCATAAATTACATATTTTACATTTTAACCAGTCCACTGAACTTTTTCATAGATTTCTTTACAAACCACACACAAATTATTATTTTTCATGTCTTGTTTCCTCTTGTTGACGATGTAGGAATCTAAAATCTCTTCACCAGAGATGTCCAAGAAGTAAGTATTGTGAGTGGATTTATTATCCTCGGAATCCGAATCAACTTTAAGAATTTTGATGTTTTTAGTATTCTTTAATTTTTTGGAAAATTTCATGATATTAATTGGTTTTTCTTGCGATTGCATGTTTTTGTTAATAGTTTTCTTTTTCTAGAGAATCTGTAATAATAGATGTTTTCCCCTTACGTTTACTAGCTGTTTCTGTATTTCTAGCATCAGCTTTGGGAAATGGTCGCATATTTTCTGGAGTCACTTAACACTGTGTCAATGTCGTAGACTGCGGAGAAATAGAATAATCTATGGATGTTGATGGCTGTGGTGAAACTTGTCTATCTATATATATATATATAAAATATATAGGCAATGGTGCTATTGCTATCTATATATATATAAAATATATAGGCAATGGTGCTATTGCTGAATCAGAAGTATTTGGAGTGTGTTCTGGGACACACTAGAAATTTAATACTTCTGGTTGGCCTGAAGACTTTTTATGAACATAAAAAAACTTCAGGCTTAAAAATATTTCTATTCAAATGATATATTTCGGTTTTGCGAAAACCGCTGGTTATATTTGGAATGGAGAGTGCTGGATATATTATTATTTATGATTAGATAATGAAAGTGCATGTTAAAATTAACTAAGCAATGAAAGAGCCACTAGAATCGGCAATGAAAGAGCCGGCTCTTTCATGGCCGATTTTGGTGGCTCTTTCATAACTTGCGCCAATAATTTAAAATAACTTTAAAATCGAACGCTCCGTAGGTATTCGCAAATTATGTTAGGTGAATTTGTAAACAAAACTGTATTCTTATTATATTAAAAAATGTAGCAATAGATTCAACTCATTACAGATTTTGTTATAAATCAATAAAGTTACGGTAAAAAACTTACTTTTTAGCTGCGAAAAATTGAAACGGTCACACGAATTTTATTTTTTGTCTACGATGTGTCAAACAACAGGAGATGATTTATAAACAATGTGGCTATAAAATAAAAAATAGACATCCGTAGTTGGTACTGCCCAGTTCGTTATCTAGCAACTGGCTCTTTCAAAACCCGGCCCTTCATGCCACTTCTCCCCTACGATAAAATTTAATTAAAAATACTACCTGATGGGCCCGACTCCGCCCGGGGTCACTTCATAAGAATTGCGTTGACGTCTCTGTTTTGTTTTATATTACACGAATCATCAAGATATTACGGTCATAAATGAAAACTGCTCCACTCAGTACCATATAAATTAATGATAACGAAAACTCGAAAACCATTGAAATCCAACATTTGGAGGAAATACTTATGATTAAAAATGTTCTTAGGATTTCACAGCCGTTCAGAATCTTCTGGTTTAAGTTTTCTTTGATATTTCTGGCCGAAAATGTCGGGATCTGAAATATCCTGAATTTCTGCATAGTCTGCATAGATACACGGCATAATATCTCAGAATATTCAAACCAGAAACACTTAATAATAAAATTACAATCTCTAACACTTTACCATTACTGTCAATGTTTCCGTTAATAACCGAAAAAACTCCCTCTCTCCATCCATGACTTAGCTTGACAACACACTGCATTAAGGTTACTTTTTAATTTAATTAAGGTCATGATGGGGGAGAGACTGCTCCTCTTGGAACCATAGTAGTGACAAAAAACACAACAAGTGTGTAGAAAAAAATGTATTTAGTGTAATTTAGAATAATTATGGTGCACAAAAAATTAACTGCCGTATCAATTAATAATAAAATTTATTCGTATGTTGAAAGTTTTCAATCGCGTAGCCTTAAAGTTGTAATCTATTTTGATTCGATTTCCATGTAAGTTTATAAAGATATGTAGACAAGTAAAGTTTCACAAACAGAACCTTTTGTGGAGGATCGAATAGTTTTGTGACGCGACCCTTAAACTTACGGGTCCGATGGCTCCAGGGAATGATCTTTCGAGGGGCGCAAATCAAATCATAGAGGCGACAGGCGTCCACATCCAATTCTATGGGACAATAACTTGAATTTTAGATGTAATACATGACACCTCCTTGAATCATACAAAATTTTAGGAGGACATTTTACCATGTACGGCGCAGTGGTGAAGTACACAAGTTTGCTTCACAAACTATATAATATCGTCACTTTATTTAATTGGAGGATTGCTGCAAGCAGGTAAAATGCAAGGAAATTGATTTTATACATCAAACAACAATAATATTGAAGAAATAAGAAGATGCAAGAAATAAAACCACTACAATTAAAATTAAGAATCACCATAATGCGCTTAAATGATATAATTCCTTAGCATGAATCCATTTCACTTACCATCACGCTGCTTTACTGCGGGGATAGACAGAGAGGGTATAACGCCGTACTTTTCTGTGCTGATACACAACCCTAGCCATATCCTCATGCATATTATCATGCATGCTCGACGAATTGGAGGCTTCTGAAATAACAATTTTGCAGTATGTGGGCTAACTGGTCGAAATACATACATACACATACAAATATTTATATATATATATATATATATTTGTATATGTATATGTAGGGGGTTGGTCCTGAGGAGGAGCATTGTACTCTTGACGTTTCGATAAGATTGAAGGGGTGGGGGGAGATGGACTTGTCTGAACGACGATGCGGGATGCACATTAATAAAGTAAACAGTGATTGAAATAATTGAAAGTAAGTAAATTTCATAAATAAACTAGAGAAAGTTCATATTATCTGGTTTGAGTTTTCTGGGGTATTTTTCCGTATTTCTGTGACCTTTCTGGCCAACTGGCTGATGTGTTGTGATACAACACATCAGTCCTGATGATGGACCCTACAATGGGATCCAAAACGTCGGCCAGAAAGGCCGTGCAGGCGCGGAATAATTTCCCCAGAAAACTCAAACCAGAAGGTTCTGAATGGCCGTGAAAACCTAAGATCATTTTTATGTTTACATTAGTTCATTTTCAAAATGAATACGAAAGTTTTCAGCCTGAAATCTGATCGCTTTCCGATTTTTAATCAAAGCAATATTGCGTCCTTAATTAATTGAATAAATACCGAACTCCCCCCGGCTGTCGGGCTTGGTCAAATTTAGACGTGCCGTTTGCAATCGCATCGATTGGCGTGTTTAAATTCTGGAAACGTGGATCATTGTGTGAACGAAGGACATCGTTTAGTTAAACATTCAAAAGTTTTTGATTTTAGCTAATTGAAACGGTGCAGAACTGATGTTATAATGACTACATGTTATTTCAAAAAATCAAAACCATTTGCTAAATAATGTTATTATATCTTACGACTGAAACTAATATCGTTGGGTTATCAAATTAGCTAATCAATTAGAAAGTTACGAGGAAAATCTATTTATTGAAATAACATTTTTATTACCACTGGGTAACAAAAAATGTTATTAAGCCGAGGAACTGCAATATGAATTTCGATAGATTATTATTTTGACCTTTACTAATTAGGCGTTATACGCAATTATACATTTTTCCGTATTCACTTGCGATTCTGAAATAGCTACATGTTTATTTTCAATTAAAATAAACAAATAATTGTAGGGTTCTGGAATGTATTTTCCAAATAAAAAAGTAATTTTATCGGTGATGTTTATATTGGTCCAAATATGGTCGATACGTGACGGGTTTTATCCCTGTATCCCCCTAGTGATTTTATTTACACAAGACTTATAATTCATGTAGTCTTCCTTTTCACATCAAAGGTATCAAAAATATTTTTATTTATGTGTAACTTCTACGAGTTTTCAGTTTCCATGAATATCAATATTTAAGAAAATTATTACATATTTTTGGGACAGATTAATTCATACACAAGATGAATTGAATCCCTAGATGGAATAAACTAATGTTGATATCACAAAATTTCTTATTGTTGGCGTACAGTTTGATAAGGAATCACATAGAAATACAATATACTCAGAGTAAAAGCGAACATGCTAAATAAAAGGTTTCGCCTCTGTAGTACCGCTCCTTAAAGTAAAAAGAACGCTCCTTCTTGCCTTCTGTGCAACGTTATGTACGTGTGAACTCTGGGCAAATTATAAAAAGAGCAACACGGAAAGTCTTCGCATACAATATAATAAAGCCTTCCGTATGATGATTGGTCTTCCCAGATATTACAATGCTTCCGGTATGTTCCTGGAGGGCGAGTCCTCAACTTTGCAGCCCTCATAATAACCATAGTGGTAGGAATGAGGGAAAGGATATACAGCTCGACGAATATCCTAAATGCTGGAGGTCCGTCTTACTCCAGTGTAATGGAGAAAGATACTGGTCCTTCATAATCAACACGCCACAGCTCACTAAAGCCGTTATTATATTATATGATATATATATATATATATATATGTATATAAGACAATTTGTCTATTTTGTGATCTAATTTATAACGTCAAATCAAACAATGTGTTGCTCTATAAAAAAAAGTTTTTATTTTAACTTTAACATTTAGAAAACATGTATTAATTATCTTATGGTATTTTATATTTTATCTCACCTGTAAAAACAAATAAACGACATTCAAAGTTAATTTGCCTATTCCGATTCGTTATATAAACAGCAAGATTAATTTTCTAATATTTTAACCACTCAAATGTTATTCACCTAGACGTAAAAAAACGCTCTTTTCAATCTCCGGTAGCTAGCGCCATCTCTTGAGTCAACCAAGACAACACGTCAATGACTTTTCAAAGTGCGCCATAATCAAAACACAAAGAGATCCTATATAATATGTCATAATATATTTACATCTCCCCCCCTAGAATTAGAAAATTTCTCTGGAAATTTTAGCTCTTTTTAATAGCTATTTCTTCTTTCTAATTTTCATTATCGTCTGGTATGAGGACGGGAATTAGTTTTTTGGAGTGTGGATCTCGACTCACGTCGGGGTCACCACTTTGGAGGTGGATGAGTCCTCCGGTTTTGGATAGAGTTGAACTCAAAGGTCACCACTCCGTTTGTAGAGTCGGAGATCTCTGCTGCGGTTGATGATGTAAAAGTCGCGATGGTTTGACAGGATTTATTCGATTACAAAACACAAGTTATAAAGAATACAGTAGTGTACAAAGATAACAAGTGAAGGCTTGACGTCCGAAGGTATGACGGCAAGGGCTTCCGCTGTATCCGAGAAGCCCCGCTGGAGTGAGATGCTTTGTTCTGCGGGCGCGTGCTTATATAGTCGTTCGTGAGAAAGGAATCGGTGGTGTTATGATTTCCTCTTTACTCGGCTGCGCGTGTGGGTATTTAGCTTAGATCAGCGAGGTGCGTTTCGTCACTCCGATAGTCCATGCCCTCTGCTATACCTCACCTTTGTACTCGGTCATCGGTCTGGCTTACATTTGCCTTGCTCAGCAATCTTGTCTCAACTTCTGTATCGAGGGCGACGGCCTGCCGTACTCGACGTCAGCATCTGTGGTAACTCATTACACGGATGTCTGTGTGTATGTGTCTCGGGCCACCACAGTTTTGTAATATAAAATAGATTTGACTCCATCTTTATATGTCCTGTATTAATCTTGTATATTGATTGGGATAGTTTATCTTCGATTTTAAATGGACCAATCCTTAACTCATCTAATTTTCTTCTATTTGGTTTGTGACCGTTTTCAACATACACTATATCACCTATTTCAAAATTATGGTTTGTTTTATTTTTATCAATTATCATTTTATTAATATTTATGTGATTTAATTGTTCTTTCTAATGCTAATTTTCTGTCTCTAATCCAGTTATCTGTTTGTTTTTTTAGCTTAAGTTCATTTGGTATGAATGAAACGTCAGTACCCACCAATAGGTATTTTGGTGCAAAGCCTGTTATAGAGTTTTCCGTATTATTATATCTATTTAAACAAGTGTGAGCAGTAGTCGTCCATGCTAATTTATTTAGATTTTCATTTGTCTTCCACCATATTTTATTGACAAGTGTTTGGTTTAGCCTTTCGTTAAGTCCATTAGAAAACGGCGAATTTGCTGCAGTGAAAATTGGTGTGATTGATCTTTCATTTGAAAAAGTTTTAAATTCTTTTGAGTTAATTCCAGGGTATTGGTCGGTGAGAACCGTACCAATCTCATAACAACTTGGTACAATATTTATAAGTTTTATAAAGTCCTTTGCACTCTGCGTCTTTGCGGTTACTATATAAGCATAGTGAGTGAAATGGTCGACTAAAAGGTGCAAATATCTTTTTGTTGATCGAGAGCCACCAAATCCCCCAATTGTGTCTATTGAGACAATTTCTAACGGTTTTGTGGCAGGACCTAAGTATGACATTAAACCATATTTAGCTTGTACTCTTGTTTTATTTTTTATACATATTTCACATTGCCAAAGTTTGATTACTAGCAACGGCGGCCCGATAACTTCGCGATTTTCTATATTTGAATTACTCCGTCGGTATACATAATAGGTACTTCACTACGAATTTCGAAAATCTTAATTGACTGACAAATATTTTTAGAATTTAATCTTCAAAGCATGAAGTGTCTTATTAAAGCTCAAAACATCTGACATTTTAGAAATATATTAAATTACTGTAAGTTTAGTGTTATGTTATATGTTTTAATTCGTCTTTAATTGTTGTTATATTTTACAAAGAAAGGGAGTATAATAAAAACTTGGTTTTTATGTGTTACTTTTTTTCTTTTGCATCTGTTTATACCTATATGACACATATTTTCATGTATTAAGTTTATAAATTTTATGCTGAGTTCCTCTGACAGTAATATTTTTTCTTGCTTTGTTTCCCTCTTATAATATACATTGTGTTTATATATTAACTTGTTCTTTTATTTTTTTATATCCTTTTTTTCTCTTGATCTGTTACTATGTCATTCAATGTTATTAAATTTATTATTTTTAATTGTTCATGTACATCTTTATTCGCTTCTAATACCGGGTTTCTGCTCAACCAATCTGCCTCTAAATTATTTTTTCCTGTTGCATATTTTATTTTGAAGTCATATGGTAAGTGATAGGTAATAGTGATAGGTAATAGGACAAATCTCCTAACTCTTCGTCCGTTCTAGATTTAATGTTTAAATTTTCTAATGGTTTATGGTCGGAATATACTGTGCAATGTTTGCCTATTAGCTAGTACTGCCAGTGTCTTATGGTCTCCTTAATAGCTAAACATATTCTAAATATATAGCCTTTTTTTTTTGGACTTCATTTAATTTTTTTGAAAAATATGCTACAGGTTTTTCTTTTCCGTCTGGTTGAGTTTGCTTTAATACTCCTCCAATATCTTGCAATGACGCATCTGTATGTATGTTTATTGATAAGTCTTGATCAAAAATTTCTAAGATTTGTTGCGAACACAATAGTTGTTTAATCTTCTCAAAAGCTTCTTCGCAGTCTAATGACCATATGAATTTTGTGCGCTTTCTTAGTAAATTATGTTCTTTCTTAGTAAATTAAATTGTGTGCTTTCTTAGTAAATTAATTCTAAAATTATTGAACTGTTAGGAATATACTCTCGGTAGAAATTGATTTTTCCTAGAAGTTGTCTAATATTTTTCTGATTTTCTGGTGTTGGGAAATCTCTTATTGAAATTAAGTTATCTCTCACTGGTTTAACTGTATTGTCTTGTATTATATGTCCAACGTATTTTACCGAATTTGTTGCAAATCGACATTTTGTAAATTTAAATCGGAAACCTTATTTTTCTATCGCCTCCAAAGGCTGTGATAAATGATTTATGTGATCGGTATAGGATTTAGAAAATATTAAAATATCGTCAATGAAATTTACAGCAAATGATGTTAATTTGTACTTTCTCATTATTGCTTAGTATTCTTTGAAATAAGAACGGAGAAGTTTTCAAACCGAAGGGTAAACATGTCCATTGGTAGTGGCCTTCCAGGGTTACAAGAGCAGTTTTCTTTTTATCTTCAATTCGCAGGAGAATAGACCAGAACGCAGAATTAATGTCTAATGTTGAAAAGTACTTACAGTTTCTGGTTTTTGTTACTAAGTCTTCAATCAAAGGAAATGGCTGAGCCTGAGGTACTATTACTTTGTTTAGATCTCTAAAATCTAAGATCTAAACAAATCTATTGTCTTCGTTTTTAAAAGCCAGCGTTACTGGTACTGCAAATGGGCTGTATGATTCTTCTATAAGATTGCTTTCAAGCAATTTTCTTACTTGTTCTTCTTTCTCTAACTTATCCTCTATTGAACATCTGTAAGATCTTTTACTACGGTATTTGTCCACAAGTAGATCAATACGTGCTTCATGATTCTTTACTGTTCCAATATCATATTTATCTTTTGCAAAGCTTGATTTATATTTATCAATAAGTTTATTTATTTCCGATTTTTGTTGATTATTCAAATGACTCAGATCCATTGTACAGTTTTTTTCTTTTATATGTTCATTAAAATTTATAAGGTTCAATTTTTATTTTATTTTCAATAGGATTGTTAACAAAATATAGTTTCTCATTTGTAAAGCTTTCTTCAGATTTCTAAATTTTCATTTTGAATCAAATTAAACTTTTTTATAGTATCAAGTCCAATTAGAAAATCGTATTTGAAGTCTTTTCCATCTACAATATAAACATCAATTTTCTTTTCTATATTAAAGATTTTAATTTTTATTGTTGTAAAGCCTTTTGTCTTTTTCACACCATTAATTGTCAGGAGTTCGTATTGTTGTGTATATTATTTCCTTCTTTCTTTAGTCTTAATAATTAAGAATTTATCAAGGAAACATTAGAGCCAGAGTCATATATGCCACGTATGTTTAATTTTCCTTCTAATGTTAGTTTTGCTTTAATAAATGGTGTGATTATTCATTTTTTGACTCATTATCACTCAATTCAACATCTAATACAGTATTGTTTACTGTCTTATTATAGTTTCTCTTGTTCTCATAGTTATCAGTTTGTTTAAACCAACATTTTTCTTCAAAGTAAAAACGGTTACCTTTATTTAATTTTTCACGTTTCAATTATTTTATCACCTCTTACTTTATTATCAGATGTATTTCCCTTAAATTTATTATAATTATTTTTATTTACTGTTTGTTCATGTTTACCAATTTCATTGAAAAGTTTTGCAGTTGATGTTATTGATTCCTTATCCATTTTGTAAATTATATAATCTGGTAGACCCACAACAATAAAATGAATCAATGTTTGTGTGTCAATATTTTTATTTATCTCTAATAACAATCTTTCTTTATTTGTGGCAAATTCCCGGAATGAACCTCCTTGAAATTTAAATGCAAATGCATATTTAACTTGTGACCAACCTTTGTTTCCGTATGTTTCAAAAAAAAATGTTTTCCATATTGCCCATCCTGCGTTTACTGTTTATTTTATTAACATTCTAGTGTACCAATCTAGACACTGTTTTTCAAGTAAATATTTTTTTCTTCTTCTTTCAATATATAGATTTTTTCTTCCTCAGTTTTTCTTTCTCTTTCAATATATCGAAACGTGTACATTCATTCTCAAAATCATTGATCCATTGGTTAACGTTTGATATTTTTCCTGAAAACTTCGAGTAAAAATCTTTATGCAATTTTTCCTACATTTTTATTTTCAGTGCCCCTAATTGTATTATTGTCCGATGGTTTCGTTTCATGTATAATTTCGTCCAGGTATTGGTCACCAAATTGTAAATTCCCACCTTCATCTAAATAAATTTTCTTCAAATCTTGGATTAAGGGAATCCATAGTTTCCGTGTTTGATGTCTTTTCTTGAGAGAATTTTTTATTTTGGTATAAATATCCGTAGTCGTTATGGCAGTGTGTTTGCTTGCATGTTTCAAATCATCAAAAATATCATATACTTGTCCATCGGGTGTCTCAATTGAGGTTATGCAGATCACATTAGTTTTTAAATCAGATGCTGCTAACACTGTAAATGTGAACCGTAACTTTTCCATTTCTTTTCACTAAAAATGTCGTTTTGTAAGACAATTTGTCTATTTTGTGATCTTATTTATAATGACAAATCAAACAATGTGTTTCTCTGTAAAAGCAAAGTTTTTATTTTAACTTTAAAATTTAGAAAACATGTATTAATTATCTTATGGTATTTTATATTTTATCTCACCTGTAAAAATAAAGAAACGACATTCAAAGTTAATTTGCCGATTCCGATTCGTTATATAAACAGTAAGATTAATTTTCTAATATTTTAATCACTCAAATGTCATTCACCTAGACCGTAAACAAAAGCTCTCTTTTCAATCTTCGGTAGCTAGCGCCATCTCTTGAGTCAACCAAGACAACACGTCAATGACTTTTTAAAAGTGCGCCATAATCAAATATATATATATATATATATATATTTATATATATTCGCTTCGCACCTTATCTTTTTATCTGTTTAAAATCCTATTTATTTATTAATGTTTAATTTTTATGTTATAATACGTATTACTTTAATACTTACTTTTCGCACCATGTTTTTCTTACTCCGTATGCCTTACTTATTTGAATAATTCTTACTATACACCTTATTCCTTTAAATATCTTACCTATTATGTACCTGCATGGATAATCTTTGTTAATATATACATATCCTGTTACATTTTTAAATATCGCTTGTATAATTTAATATATGTATTCTTATATGGAATGTGTGGGACTGCACCAACCTCCCCACATCTGGAAAAAAGTTTATTATTATAATACACTAGCTGTCCCCACCCGGCGTTGCACGGGTTAAGGATTCTTCTTCTTCTGCTTCATCTAGGACTGCGTCCTGTCATTGCTCGCAGCCTGTTCCTGGGATACAGATATCCAGCTATCTCGCCATCTTTTATGCGGTCTTCCTGGGAGTCTGGTACCAGACGGCAGCTTGTTCGCTGCTATGCTCACTACTCTCTCAGTACAAGCTCTCTCCACATGATCTCTCCAGTAACGTCTTCTAGATCTATCTAAGTTTATCTATCTATCTATATATCTAAGTTTAAAATAAATTTGTGAGGATAAACAAAGGTTGGATTCGAATAGTATAGATTTGCACCGAAAATATATCAGCGGAGGGGAAGGGTTGAAAGAATAGGGGGAAAATATCGAACCCGCCGGATCCTATCGAGTAATTTTCCAAATTTGAGTCCGATCGGTCAAAAGGTACAGATTTACCTAGAAAATATATCAGCGAAAGGAAGGGTTAAAAGAATAGGGGGGAAATGTCACATGTATTTCCCACCGAGTCCAAATAATAATAAGTTTCCAAATTTTCAGCCCGATCGGTCAAACGGTATAGATTTGCATCAAGCATATGTCAGGGGGAAGAGAAAGGGTACGATAATAGGGAAGAAATGTTGTCTATGTTACCCTCCGAGTCCTAAAGAATAAGTTTCCAAATTTTGAGTCCAATCGGTCAAACGGCACAGATTTGCATCGAAAATATGTCAGGGGGAGGGGAAGGGTTATGAGAATAGGAGGTAAATGTTACCTATGGTACCAGCCGAGTCCTAATGAATAAGTTTCCAAATTTTGAGTCCGATCGGTCATACGGTACAGATTTGCATCGAAAATATGCCAGGGGTGGGGAAGGAGTATGAGAATAGGGGGGGGGAAATGTTGCCTATGTTACCCGCCGGGTCCTAAAGCTTAAGTATGCAAAATTTGAATCGAATCTGACAAACGGTGTGGATTTGTATAGAGAACAGACAGACAGACCGACGGATATTGAGTTTTATAGATTTAGATAAACATGAATCATCGCAAGTATTATATTAGATTAAAATCTGTGAACTTGGTGTCACAAGTGATGGTACCGCGCGCGCAGTGATAGCGCGACGTACCACGAGCCGGCTACGTACCACCACAGGATGTGATATTTGTGTTTCGGGGAGTTGATGACAAAGTGGAAACTCCAACTGAACCGGCCGGCCAGAGCAGAGCGGGGTAATTAGTCGACTGCGCGCGCCTCTCAACTACGGATAACTCAAATAGGCATTGTCGCGGAAGACAATAAAATTAATATGCGATACAAACTGTGTAGTAAGTAGTTAATACATTGTTTTCATATATCGTTTTCAGATACTGTTTCACATATATCATTTCACATATACTCGTATTGTTTTCAGGTACTTTAAAAGTTGCCGAGTATTCAAACATTCACGCTCATTTAGCATCTTCTGTGTGGAGTTATTAGATTAGGATTAAAAGAAAGTTACGCATTACGGTTAAGTTTTTTAATGATTAAGTTTTTCATTGTATTAGGTGGGAACAGTACTGGCTTTTCGATGAGGTAACAATATATCTACATCTGCGTTACTTTCAAGCCAGGACGTTTTCGTGATGTGTTTTCGTAAAATAATTGGGCATTGTTGTCTGTGGTGCTGATGAGATGAGGTTGATAAGAAGGACTGTTCTTCTCAAATCTTTAGTAGCGTCGAAATAACTAAACGTGTGTACAGTACATTTTAGTTAAGTGAACTATAATAATGATGTTGGACTTCAAAATATTTACTATACCAACTAATAAAATCAAAGTAAATTAATTTATAAAACAGGATGGTTATTTTAGAATTTTATTCAGTTGTTTTACTACTTCCTCTATTGTCAAAATAACAATAATATTAAAAAATCCTGAGAAAAAATAGACAGGACGTACTTCTTTATATATGAGTAAAGTTTTTATGAGATATGTCTTTCATCAGAGAGGAAATATTCACTTTAATTTAATATTTGGAAACTTTCATTGGAGAAACAAGTCGGTGTGAAGCAAACTAATATACAAACCTTCTAAAACAATAATAGTACTTATTCTTTGCAGTATCAACCGCTATTGTATATATTGTACAAAATAGCGGTTAAGACACTATTGTTAAGGTAAGGAAATCCAATAAAAATAGACTGAGTGTTATGTATCTAATGAAAATCGTATGTGCAAATGTGATGCAACTAAGGACAAAGTTATTTACGAATGTGATTCAACTAAAGACAATCGTATGAGCGAATATGACGCAACTGTGATACAACGTAACAAACGTAGCTTGTTGATCAAGTCTTACCCACTCTCGCTTGTGATCCATTTTGGTGGTTCAAGCCATTCTCTAGTAGGCCAGCGAGTAAATCAAAATTTCATAGAACTAGCATTCAGGTTAGTGTGAAAATAGTAACAATATTGATGTGTATTGCTGGTTCGCATCTTTATTGAAAAAATCTAATGACAATGTTATGTGCAAATGTGATGCAACTAATGGCCAGGTGAGTGCAATAAGTATATTGAATTGTGTTTTAATTGTTGTTGTTTAAATATTGAATTGAATTATACGTCACCCTTTATTTGGGGGAAAAATAAATGAAATGTTTGACAGAATATTGTAAAATATGAATGATAATAATTGTGAAAGGAATATTATGAGATATACCCTTTTTAGACATTTTATTCATAATATGTATAATATACACTGTAACGAAATAAATATCGCTAGGGAAAAATATTTAAAAATTTGAATAATTATTAGTTCGAGAACTAAAATTTTATCAGTTGCACAACACCATGGTGCGACATTTTGTTGGCACAAGTCTATATAAAGCTCCGCAAAGCAATAATCGCTCTCTTTATTCAACATACGGTACTGGTGCTAGCATCCTTTCGACGAGAGTTCGGGATTTAAGATCTTCCGCTCTTCCCGGTAACAAACATCACAATCCGCTTCTTCTGACATCAGCTATATCATAAGGTATAATTCTGATTATTGTATTTATTCTCATTTTGCAGAACCCTCGTGACGTAATGTAAGTCACGAAATATAAATTTAAGCCGTAATGTTAGAAATAATTTTAGTAACTTATTAGAATCAAAATGCAATAGCACGCGTGTATTATTCACCTCTATTCTAATCCGAGTATTGCAATTTCACCTAAATAAAATTTGACATCAGAGTAGTTTTGAGATAATGAAGTTTAAACATTCAAAATGTGATATTAAAATTATGAAAATGTTCAAATCGTGAGTTTTTCCCCTAAATAACTATAAATAGACACGGAATATTCACTTACTGAGTTTTACCTGGAATAGAGATGGAAAAAATATGAATGTTTGTATTCTTAACTCATTTCGGCCAATATTACGGTTAGTGAGTTTTACCTATAAAGGGACGATATCATCCCCGTATTGGTTCCTTCAAAGCACTTTATTCCGAGTCGAACTTACAAATCCCTCTCCCTGCTCTGTCGCCGGCGGCCGGTGGGAAGCGTGACGGGCACATCCCCTTATGAGCTGCGCAATGCGAAGATCCCTAAGATCGGCAGTCGCAAAGTGACCTAAACCGCGATAACCCTCGCACCTCCCATTACGCTTCCAACATGGCGAGTACCGTGGGGCGATCTCAATTCAGCTCAGAAAACGCGGATCACAGCCCTTCTCACCTTCCAATGCTTACAAAAGAGTCACGGACTCACTGCACGCCCCTTAAAATAGCTGTTTATTGTGCGAATGCGATTTCACTAATGACATCGTTGTATGTCACTTTGATTCAGCAAATCACAATTTATTGTATTTACATACATTATCCAACCGTGAGATTTTTCGTGAGAATATTACGAAAGCTTATTTTACACAAATAATGGGTGGTGTATAATTGGTGCACAGAGCTATTCTGCCTAATACTAAGTCACCGTTAGCTGGAATAATAAGAAGCGATGCAATTACACAATTTTACTGCCGGCTCTTCCGAGCGGCTGATCTTTAATGGCCACTTCGGTGGCTCAATTAGAGACTCAACTGCGCTTGACATCTAATATTTGTGCTTTCATATTTTCCGTGTTCCGTGAATTTGCATTTCCATTCCACTAAAATAATTTGGATCATAACGAAGATATCAAATGTTACTAACGTAACAGGGACAGGATTACTTACCACCCGATGCGTGTGCGTCGCTTAGTTAAATAGTAAAATAATATCTTATTCAGAGGAACACATGACGCGGAAATTTTCCGAATTTTCAATGCAATGCGTTTTATTCGATGGCTCGACAACTACCCTCCATCGAAAATGTGTGTGTGTGTGTGTGCTTATGGACGAGAATTATGATTATATTATCTATTAATTAGATTCATTTTTGCGTGTAATGTGATGCCTACCATCGTCCCCGTGAATGCCTCATTCTCTTCTTGAATTCTGTATTACCTCGCATAATTGATATTTAAACTATAATATCATCGAATAAATTCCGTTCATATCTGTAAAGGATCTCTATTTGCCTAACATATTTAAACTTTTTTTACACAGCATTCATATATGCATCGCAATATATGAATGCTGTGTAAAAAAATCGGCTGCTCATTAATGTTGTTCTATAGAAAAAAAGGAAAATCCTTTCTCATTTTTCTTCTTGTGCTTTATTCGTAAAAATACATATTTTAAAATTCATTCATTATGGACCTAGAGAAAAAAAGAAGCACCCAGACGTGAATATAAAATATTGGTTTTTTACACATTATTCATTTAAGCTGTCCGGTACAAAAATTACGTTATTTTTACTACCTTTATATTAGTTCGCTTGCCGGCTTGCCGTCAACAAAATTTTTGGATCGATTATTGACCCTTTCCCGTGATCCAATCGAGCTGAAACTTGGCAAGCAGACTCGTGGTGACGATCAAGAAGATCTATCAAATTTTCGATAAAAAAAAAATAATTATAGTATAATTTCGGATTTTTAGAAATTTTATTGGTTTTTTCAAATTGGAATCATTAGAAAAGTTTGATTAACATAGGCGCGGCGGCCCGATAACGTTGCGGAATATTTTCTAAATTTGAATTACTCCGTATAATAGGTACATCACTACGAATTTCGAAAATTTACAAAACAATTGGTTCACAGATGACAGCAAAATTGGGTTTTTTGGGAAAAAATCAAATAATAATTTATTTCTTTTAGATTTCTGCTTAGTTTTGAAGAATTCTACATTACTCAAATCTGATTCTGACTAAATCATTTGACGCTGGAAATTCATAAGGTACGATATTAATGATAATTGATTCTATCAAAATCTTGACATCTCAAAACATCTGACATTTTAGAAATATATTAAATTTCTGTAAGTTTAGTGTTATGTTATATGTTTTAATTCGTCTTTAATTATTGTTATATTTTACAAAGAAAGGGAGTATAGTAAAAACTTGGTTTTTATGGGTTACTTTTTTATTTCTTTTGAAATTTAATTCTTCAGAATATGAGAGATTATTCCTTATTCAATTCACAGCCGTCTAGAGAGATACTGAAATCGAAAAGAGATATTGAAATTTTAATGGTTTATCTCGTGTCGTATACTGGGATTTGCTTTTTGCCTATGTAATCAAAATCGAATGTTGTATTTCTATGATTTAAGAAAGAAAGGGTTACTTATTTATTAAAAATAGTAAACCTTTCTTTACAACTAAATTTCTGCACTTTGAGAACGCCGTGATTTATAGCAATAGAATATTACACGATGTGAACTTTGGATATTATAGTTTACTCATTCTGAAATCCGTTCGTTGTCACCGAGGCTTTCAGTGTAACTGAAGAATAATGTAGTAATCAAAATCGGAAAAATCGACTCATCATCTTGATATTGAAATTGCAACCAACACGTAATTTTGTGATCCTTTGGTAAGACATTCACCTAAAGATCAAGCTTTCAGGGATTTAAACCTCGTCATGAGAGACAGCCGATAAAGTCTGTTTTTGTTCTGCTCACTCGAATGCTCGCGAATCTCATGCAATGGATTAGATAGAAAGAGGGGAGGAAGCTTGGCGAAGGAAATTCGCAACAGATAACCCTGGCTAAAAGTTCACGGAGTGCACAGAGTTGACAATCCCACCTTGTACAAAACAAACAAAAACAAAAACAAAACAAAAACAAAACAAAACAAAAACAAAACAAAAACAAAAAAAAAACAAAAACAGTTTTGATAACCCTATCTATGTAGTATATATACATGAGTATATAAACAGGATATCTACGGTATTTTGTAATCTCAAATACGTAAATTGGTGGAAGAACCTCCAGGAGACAGCCCAATGTCAGCATTGAACGGTCAATGTTGATGATGATAATTATTATTAGCTGAAGATATGTACGTAAATTTCTCAAATTTTATTCACAGATAATAAATACCCAATGATGCTAATAAAAAAATTTATGAACTGCTACAAAAATTAAATATCATAAAATTACAAAATCAAAAATAAAAATAAAAATCAAAAAAATATCATAAAATTAAAAATTATTCAATAAATTAATTATGAATCATTCAATATTTGCCCGGTTAAATACTATTTTTCTCAAATACCTCCAAACGTCTCCACGTGTTGGCAAGAGAGTTAAACCATATTATGTTGGGAACAGTGCTGGCAATTTGAAATAGGTAAAAGGGAAATCTCTTCCCTAGAATAATAAATACTTTCTATCGAAATTTCATCCAATTCGGGGTTTCCAAGTTTTCACCTCTGTTACCTTTCTTCACCCCTATCGACTTTTCGGTTCGTTGACAGTGGTCTTGCATAAAATAAAATGAATAACTAGCAAAAAATGAATTATTGTATTAAGATCCAGCATTTTCAGAATTGGTGTATCGTAACTAAGTAGGGCATTCAATTAAATCAAAATGGATAAAAGCAAACCCAACTTTTAGTAATAACTAAAATAACTATATAAAAATTAAATTGCAGGAAAACCTTATTTCGATTTCTCCAAACTATAACTAAAATATCATGTCAACTTATGTAGGTATACACATTATTGTGATAATGATTTGAAAATTTATTTTTTGTCTTACTTTCATTACCTCGCTCCTCCTATATCTTCTCTATACGATATATCTATATCTATAAAATTCAATGTTTGTCTGTTCTCTATAAAAATCTACACCGTTTGACCGATCTGACCCAAATTTTTCTTTTTTGACCCAAATTTTGTATACTTATTTTTGAGGATCCGGCGGGTAACATTGGCGACATTTCCCCCTACCTCTTTTCCCTTCCCCCACCTCCTGATATATTTTCAGTACAAATCTATACCGTTTGAATACAATCTGAATCAAATTTTGCATACTATTTCTTTAGGATCTGGTGGCTAATATAGGCGACATTTATCCCCTCCCTCTTTCCCCCAATGCCACCTGATATATTCTCTATACAAATCTATACCACTTGACCGACCTTAACAAAAATGTTTGTACTTTTTTTTAGGACCCGGTGGGTAACATAGGCGACATTCTCCCCCTCCCCCCTTTTTTCCTACCCACACTCCCTGATATATTTTCTAAACAAAGCTATACCGTTTGACTAATCTGATCCAAATTTTGCATATTTATTCTTTTAGACCCAACAGGTAACACAGGCGACATTTTCCCTCTCCTCCTCCCTTTCCTTTCCTACTCCCACCCCCCCTCATGTATTTTCTTTAACCTTTGAGCAATCTGAACCATATTTCGTTTGATTATTCTTTACGACCCGGGGAGTATCATAGGCAACATTTTTCCCCCTCCTCCTTTAGCCCATCCGTCCCCCCGAAATATTTGACATGCAAATCTACACCATTTGACATATCTGACCCCCACATATTAGTATATATATTATTTAGAATACATATGCCATTTAGGTGGGATCTCCCCCCTGGATTGAAAAACATTGAAGTACATCCCCTTTTCCTATACTTATCCACCCCGATATATTTTCCATACAAATATACAACGTTTGACAGATGTGACCGAAATATATGAGTACGTACTATTGGTTTTGTGGTCTGTACGAACCATAAGCAAATTAAATATTGGACTGGCGAGGAGTGTGTATTATACAAATAAGTTATGTGAGTTTATTGGAATTTATTCTTAACGCATGAAATGATTGGCTTGCCCCACAAATTTTGTTAGTCCTTTACGCAGACTGAATATACATAATAAATATACAGACATGTAGACAGTCCAAAGAAGATAAAAAGATATGAAGGATTCTGGATTTTCTTTTTCGATTTTGGGTGAATTTTCCATTAATAACATATTACTTCAAATTCGCTTTCAATCTCTGAAGGTAGGTATTATACTATTTTAAAGCCCAAAAATATTATGCGGCCAATAAAGAACTGTTTTAAATGCAATATGCAATTACAGTTTTCAGCGATGTTTGATACGTAGTTAAATAAAAAGGTACTGATAGCTATGACTGTTTATTGGATTATATAACGGGACTCGATAAAGTCTTCTAATTCGATTTCCTAAAATAATATCACATTTCTTTATTACCATTTGTGCATTGCATTTAATTTTTCGTATGTATATTATTTTCGGGATATAATACAAAGTATTATTTATTTCAAGTATTTCAAATATGTATTTTAATTTATTTATTGATCATAGGGACACGAATTCTTAATATATTATATATGTCATAAATAATGCGAATAGCGATAAAGCGGAAATATTCTCATTTTCCGAAATATTAATTTTATCATTCTTTTCAATACAGTTATTCTTTAAGTATAGTAAAATAACCATAAAGCTATACATTAATATGCTGTTTTCACCTAGTGTAAACTTGTATTGATTTTTATTGATTGAATAAAATAGTGTAAGAAATAAAATGTTTTCTACCCTTGAGGAAAGAGGAGGGGGTGGAATAGGAATTGTTCAGACCGTTCCAATAATATTTTATGAGAATCTGGATAAAATACAGGCATCAAAACGTCCATCAGAAATAATGCCATAGTAATCATAGTCGAAAAAAAACGAATCACGATAGCTATTTGATGTCGGTGCGATGAAAATATGAATTTTTTTTCGCGTTTTTCCAGCTTTAATGAGATACTTTCTGAATACAAGGTTCTTAATGCCCTCTGCGTGCTTCTTATCATGAACACTGGCACGATTCTAATAAGCAAAATGTAACAGGGATCACATTTGCTTTCTCCGCAATAAAATGCAGATGAGAATGTATAGACAGCAATTAAAATAAAGCTTTAGGAATTAAAGTATAAAAAAATTGAAGCGTGCCTTTTTGTAGCCGAGTGGATATAGTTAAGGGCTTGTAAAGTGAAGCGATTGCAATTTGACAGTCATTCATTCTGATATTTCTTTGATCGTTAAATAAAAAGTAATGTTTTAAAATGGAAGGAATTTAGAAGGTATTGAATTACTTGGACCATTTCAGGAGGTCTACTGATATCCGATTTCGATTAAGTTTATGTTTACGTGCTGTAGTTACCAATACGAAGTTTTGTTATGAACGTGTTTGTAAGTGTACGGAGCGACCCGACTTTAATATTCGAGTGCCCTCGGTATTCGATTTGTGAATGTTTGTTGCGGAGTACTACGACGAATTTGCGGCCACTGCCGCATTTATTTCGTCTTCCACTGAAGACGAAATAAAAGACTATACAAATGATTGAACTGTTATTGATAACTAAGTCACTGGACACAGACTTAACTAAAGCACTGTACTTTAATTAAGAGTAATTTCGCACTGGTCACTCCTCTGTGGAACATTTTATTCGCGCTGCCTATTGATTGCTCGCCCGCTGATGTCGCTCAGTCATCTAGATATCTGTGCTTTTCATCGGCTGTTAAATTATACAGTTTTCTGGCGCTTGCAACCGCGCAATACATAGGAAGCTGGACTTCCAGAATCTTCACGAAGAGTCGAGTCTTGTCAAATCTACATCTTATTCTAAAATATTATTTTTTTCGAAAACTTTGACCTTTGTAGTTCTTCTGGCATATAGCATGTCGTGACAAAATGAAGTCGATTGCAAAAAAGTAAGGCACACATACAAAATACAAAAAAAGAGCTGCTTATTGATATGAAGACATGCGTCATGCTTCCCTGTTGAGGTTTAAATAGATTTTGACAGAAATATTACCCATTACTTAAAGTCTTCGTGACACAATTTCTGCAAAACTCAATACTTTTTCTTTGTTTAATTAGAAGACCTTAAAACCACCCGCTATCTTAAAGCTTATTATTTTGCCACAGTCTAAGCTGGAATGAACAGCAAAAAAGTGGTATGACAGATTGGTCTTTCATTGGTCAATTAGTAGCAAAGCGGTGTTAAACGGGAAAGATGGAAGCGTCTTTGGGTCGTCGACCCTTCTAGGATAAGAGGACAAGGATTATGATGATGATGATCTTAATATAAATAAAAACCATTTATTTGTAATTATTTATTATTTAAAAATGATTATTATTTTAGAAAATGCTAGTTTTTTGCATAACATTGTGCAAATTTGATCATTTATGCAATTCCAAAACTACTCTAATAATTCAATGATTATTATAAAACTCTTCATAATCGTGATAAAAATATAAGGATAAATATTTGCGTAGAATTAAATTAAAATATTTAATACAAATAACGGTACCTAGGTTGCAAAAAGTCTGAATTCCGAGTTTATTTTAGAAATAAATTAACTTTAATGGCTAAAATAAGTTTTCAAATCTGGAAAACATTGTGTTTTGAAATAATTTTTTAACCACAAAGAGAAAAAATAAAACAATAACAAAGGAGCCTGAACGGTTTGTTCTTTAGGAATTCCTTTTACCAAGAATGTTATGAAATGTTAAAGAAATACCATTTAAATAGTAATTTATAAAAGCGTTGCGTTGGGCTTAAAATGTAATATTTTTTGACGTTAAGTAAATTTAAAAAAATGAAAAGGTTTGTGAAAACATTATTCGTAGTACGTATGTATCATTATTTATAGTATTCAATAAATGACGGAAGACTTATATTTGGTATTGTTAATACCAAATATAAGTCTTCCGTTATTAAGTTAATAGTTTTGAAATATTTTTGATTAATGTTTGATAACGATTATTCGTCACTTGGATAAAGACATCTCAACGTCTGCAACGTACCACAAGAAAAATATATTGACTAACTACGCACATTCTTTACTTTGCTCTACACATTTCTTTCTGAAAATTTCATAATTGTTTTGATATGTAATAGTCTAATGAATGAGGGTGCGAAATATAATTATTTATCCATTATCAATTATCAATCATTACTATAATCAAAACGCAATATTCAAAAATGTTGCTTCTATATTTGGTACTACTCACTCAATACTGCAGAAATAAAATCTTTCAAATTCTTTTTACATCTCATTTATGAAATATCTTCTTGTATTTTTGATGTTAAGTGGAAACATTGCATACTGTAAAATAATGTAGCATTTTAACCCACTGTTTTGGGAGGAAAATAATATATCTTATTGACTACTCTGTAATACTATTTTTTTACTGAAATATTGTGAACAGTACTATTTTTTTAATACAAGTAATGCTCAATTTGTTGAAAAAAAACATGAAAATAATGTTATAATTACGTTAAAGGGGTAAAATAAATAATATTAAAACATTTCGTTAATATTGTTTTAAAGAATTGAAATTTTTGCATAATATGAATTATATTATGGAAATTTTGTTATTCTTTAGGTATCAATTGTATTGTATCATTTTTTATAGTACTTAAGATTTTTTTACTTCAGTCTGGCTTTTTTTATCGATGACATAAACTTAAGTGGTCAATACAAAGTTGATTAATTAATGAAAATTAATAATTTTTGCCATCTATTGAATTTAATTTTATGTATCGCTGTCTTTGTAGGGCTATCTATTGTAACGATAAGTGTCGTCACAGTAATAAATAGTAATAATATATGTACTTTCCAAGTGAATAATCTCCACTAGACAAAAACCTCACTGGACGTAAGCAACCAATCTTCAAATTGCAAAAAAAAACCAACACGTGTTCCAAACTCGATACATACGCGACTTTCTGTTTTAGGCCAAATCTCATATGATATTCTACCCACAAAAAGTAATTATGCATCTTAAAAATAAACGTGTTAAGTACATAAATTCAAGTCTTCCACCAATACGCTTACGCCCTTTTATCATCAAAATTAACTTACCGCCCCAGTTTATAAATATTCCGCGACATTACGAACCATCTCGTAAATCAAACAAAAAAAATCACCCCTGAAAAAAGTAAAGGACCAGGCCCCCCGCACCTGTGTCACAGAATTGACATACTAATTACATTTTACAAATTATTTTTCGTTCCTAATTTCCGTCAGGATAGTAAGTACACACTCATCCGAAAAGTTTATTAATTACTAACTGACATTGTATGTACATGTTCACATCAACTTGACTTTTAATATTAATCACCTCCTTGACTTGAACTTTTTAAATTTATGAATAAATAATCTTAGTTTCAGTATAACCGTACACTTGTTTCCTTTTCCTCGACAGCGGCACCACGACCTGCGGTAGAGAGAAAGTGCCTAGTGAACCTATATACCTCCTAGACCCTTATAGAGCCATTCTCTAGTACCGAGCTAACGGGCGAGGAAATATTCACTCTGATCACCACCTCTCTTCCTAATTCTTACCAGAGGCTGCGGAACCTTGTCAGCAGGTCCGGAAAATATATTCATATTTCCCGAGAAGTTCCTTTGGAACGGGCGGATTCTCTGCACTCAGTCGCATACGGTACAGAAAGAACGGAAACGAGAGCAAAGGGTGAAGGGCGGTAACTTTACCGGTCATACTTCAACCAGATTCAATTCTTTTTTATATAATTCATTAATTTTTTATACAATATAATTCATTCATTTTTTATATAATTCATCCCTTACACTATCTACAATTAATAAGCGGTATCATTTTAGCAAATTTTATTAAATTAAAATGAAAATATTTTCGTACACATAAATCAAATAACTCAAGTCTTAATAACATTAAATTATAGATTAATTTACGTTTCATATATTTTGTATATATTATATTTGAATGTGAAAACGTCTCCAAGGTTATCAAATATTGCTCCTGTCTTCATAATGAATCTTTATTTTTAAAGGTAGCTTTTTTTCATCAGGCGTTATAGTGATCACGGGAAATTTAATTCGTCATTGCAAACATCGAAAATAAAAAGAATTGTGAAGTTTCTTTTGTTTATGGGATATCAAAATATTAGTGAACATATCAGCGTCATTAATAATAAAACGTGACAATATCGTTGATATAGTTGTATTTTAGTTGTCGTACGTAGGCACGTATGTAAACGTGGAAATTTCTTGGAAGTGAAAATTAACACACTTTCCGTCATCCAATGGAACTGAAATTTTGCACGTCGAATCGACGTTGATATCAACGTATTTTGACAACTTTGTCGGTATGCACGATTATTATGGATGTTTTCATTTTTCGCGAAAAAAACTCGTCAACTGTGAGCTCGATTCCAAAAATTTCAAGTTCCCCAAACGGACGCAGCCCGCTTTGCATGCATTCATCGCGGGACGTCTTTCCTCCTCAGAATTGAGTCGAATTTCATCTTTTTTCACTTTAATCCGAAAAACCGCTTTGCAACGTTAAAAACTTTGCAAATTTTCGTCCGATCCTGAAAATGAAAACTTTTCCCGAAACCCTCCTTGGGACCTGACTTTTATTTTATTTTTCGGGACCTCCCCCCAATCTCCCCCTCTCAAAAATGAAAATCCATTTTTAGACTCTTTTTCATTTGCAATTAAACGTGGTGTTTAAGAAAAAAATTGAAAATATGAATGATGCGAAAGGCGCACATTCTAACTGATTTTCTTTTGTATGTTGCAATTTTGCATCCGTCTTTTTCTCGCGGCGTGCCAAAAATAAACCCCTTTTTTGGACTTTTAAAATTAAAAAATCGAGTGTCACGTTCGAGTAACAGTAAGAGGCGCCATCTTTTGTCCCTATTTCGAATTTTTGCGAGTTTTCTTCCAATCCTGAAAACGAAAACTTTTTCAGAAACTCTCCTTAGGACCTGATTTTTATTTTATTTATCGGGACCTCCCCCCCTTCCCCCCCGCAGGGCCCTTCACAAAAACGAAATTTTATTTTCATTTTTAGACCATTTGCTATTAAACATTGTGTTGGAGAAAAAACCGAAAATAAGAATGGAGGAAAAGTGCACAATCCAGCCGTCTTTCTTTTGTTTTTGTTGGAATTTTGCATTCGTCTCTTTCTAGTGACAAAAATAAAACACCCTGTCAAGTAAATATCGCAATCGGCAAAGCACAAGTGTCGCTATCGAGTGTGCTGAAGATAAGCATTTCAAAGTGATGCACTTCAGAATTGAGTTCGCTTTCATTCGGTTTTTACTTTTCAATCTTTTGGCGTTTTTACTTTTTTCTAGATTTTTTTTCACAAAGTTACAAGTAAACACAGAATTATTTTACACTAAATCTGGAATAATTTTCAAACGATATTAATTTTTTTTCTACAAGATGCTAAGAACGGCGCTGGAGAGGCTAGGTTCCTGAATAATCATACTTAGATGACGTCATTATGATAAAGCAGTATAGGTGAAAATTAGTCGATCCTAGAAGCATCCATCCTATACAGAGAAGATTTTTGAATGACATCAAATGAAAAATACCACATACAGGTCTTTTTCTTGCGTATAAAAATTTAAAATGAAATCTTTGTTTTTATGGGTTAAATTATTACTTTGTTTCGTCTCACGTTTTAAATCGGTCCTTTTATTACGGTCTAAAAATGGACAATACTTAATGTCCCTTATCATTAAAAATATTTTACTAGCTATTCATCACTGTTGGATTGTTTTTCATTTTGATTCCGCTGTGTGTCTATCTCTGTTTTTAAACCCTTTAGTTAATTAAAATTCCCTCTTTCATCCCGTTAAAAATATTTTTACTGTACAATCTATTAAAAATGGTGCGAATTTTATTAAAACGTTTTCCAATTCCAGTTTTATCCACTCAGCATTTATTTTCAGTGTGGACATATCCGTTAGTTGGTTGAAGTATAAACAAGTCCGTGATCACAGACCGGAACGAGGGCCGGCCGCCTGTACATATTTGTCTGATAGATACGGGCAGTTTTTCATTTGGTTCGCTGCAGCGCAAATAATAATGCAACTTTAGAGATCCCTTTTGGGGTTCCACGTGTGAACAATGAAGATAAATAACGATACACCAATCCGGCATTTTTATTTTTGAGGCGTTCGCTTTCACTTTGGATAAAAATTCAGACTTTAGGAATAATCTGAATTTATCAAAATTTTAATTACCTACAATTTTCTCTGTTACAATTAGAAGTAATATTTTATTTTTCAAATTCTTTCGCATATTACTTATCGCCATTAAATTTTGATATACATTACATGAACATTTTTTAAAAATTACGTTTATATTTAAATGTACTAACTAAAAAGAAAAAAAAATTCGGCCAGAAATTTTTTGCCTCACTCTCTAAATAAAAGTTGGGCGTTTACAATATTGATAGAGAATTCAGAATTATGTTGTTAATTAGGAGGGAAAGCGCCCATTCTTTTATTTGGAGAATGAGCAAAAAAAAATTTTGTCAAAATTTTATTTTTCACTTTTAAGGACGTTTAAATATAAGCGTGTTATTTAAAAAAAAATCTCCTGTTATATAAATTTCAATTTTTTATTCTTAACATTAATTACCCAGCGCACAAAATCACTTGTGTGATTTTGTGCGCTGGGCTATTTATAAACTAGCGCCATGTTTTCGTGAGCTCATTAAATAATTTCTTATATGAAACTTATTAATGATTAATTAGTGAATCCGTTTTGTCATTGAGAATACGTCTGTGTGTTTTTTTCAACTCCATTGGTATTAGGAATTGGGTAAATTATCGATTAAAAAATTCCGTCCAGACAAACAGGTGAAGCTTGAGATGTTCCAGCTAGATAGTGGGCACAAATCCTAATCAAATCAAGCGGACTGTATTTAATGTCGAAATGATGTTCAATTAATATTATAAAGCATTTTACTGTATTTCAATATAAATCGTTCTCCTGGTCACGGTAAGCACTGTGATGATCCAGGTAGATAGTGGGGTCTTCCTAACGTATTAACGATGAATTTTTATTAATAATTTATTTAAAAGGCCGTTGCTTAATCGCCGCGAGTTGAAATTTAAATTTTATCTATTATGTATAATTGATTTTCCAACTCCTGGCCGCGGCTAACAATGTGATGAATCCTATGGGGTGACCCGTCTAAAATACGTCGTGGAAAATAATATTAAATAATATAAATTTCATTGCAATGAATAAAGTCATTTGCCGTATGATGTTAGCGAAAATAGTTGTATGGCGCGGGTGGCAACGGCTGAGGTCGACAGATACGCTGTAACTATAAAAGGATCGCGGAATAAAATATTATACCTTCTTGAAATATTATAAATAATGTATTCTATACAATATTAATACTCTGCCTGTGCTAACTATACATTTAACTAAAATATATATTATTAACTGGAAATAATTATTCTGTGAAAATTGCGCTTTTGAATGCAATATTAACTAAAATATTTCTAACATCTTGGGTTCGCAGACGAAATCGATAATACCTAATGCCCTTTGCATTTACTAAGTATATTACCTAAATAGCCACAGCTATACCATCCTGTCCGTCAGGGACGAAACATAAAACACAGTTATATTCCTAAAAGTGCTACCTCTTACGCGACAAAAATACCTATTGCAGTCGGGCTATGAATATGAACTATTTCCGCCTCATAATGGCGCCTGGAACCAATACTAAAAACCTCACTAGAAATAATAAATGCGACTAAATCTCGATAAATACAATATATACTATTCGTAATACGTCGTTGAATTGGCACATGATTCGTCTAATGGATGAAGGACCCCGTTGTGTATCGTAATAACTTCAAATTCTTTTATAGGAGCAGTGTGGAAACAATTGCATAATATTACGTAATAAAAACATCTAACGAACCTAATAATCGATACATTTATGTTACAATAAAATACATACACTAGAAAGAATTCGTGTATTAGAAATAAAACATTTTCGATTTGAGACAAACCAGTAAAATCGTTCGAACGGCGCAAAGGGAAAAATTCACACATATTAAATAACATTTAAATTAATAATCATAAATACTTTGTATTAGCAAATTCTTACCTTGAATGGTTTCGTCTTAGACGTGCATGAACCTGTTCATATTAATTCCGTGAGAAAATAATACATATATTTGCTATCTACGAAATACGACATTTTTGAAGCGAAACTTCTTTATAAATAAGTAGATAAGGTCTCGGGGATGGTTTGTTCGTAGGAATTTTATAACAGCCCGTGAGTTTATATGAAATAATAGTTTCTTTGAATGCTAAATTTTGGGTTTTTAATCCCTCAGCATCTCTGCTGAGAGGGGTTGAGGCTCCGCGCCCGCCTAAACCCGGTGACCAACTTCCTAAGTGACTAAATGGCCCCCCTTGTTCCTCCGGAACTTACTGCATCCCGAGACTCTATCTCTTCTTTACGAGATGTGATCCTGTGACGCCCCTCTTTTAGGCTTATAATTGAGAAGGCCGTACTCTTTTGGTACGAGTTTCTGATGATGTGTGTTGTCTTGAGGCGCCTTTCTTTTAGGCCGGTGTTTGAAGAATCATGTACTCTTTTGGTACGAATTGATGACGACATTAGCCTCCTTTGCGGGCATAGTCAGCGATGTTACAAATTATTGTGCAATCTCATTATGCCTTTTCAGAGCGGCGTTCCACGATTCTGCATTTTGCAACATTTACTTTGGACTAATGTTAGAGTGTTAGTAACATATTTATAATATCCCAGCTATTCCATATGAGTGAATGATTTTTATATTTATTCTGGCCCTGTCTTTCTTACAGAGGACGAAATAGAAGTTAACGTTTTCTATCAAGGTTTTACAGCATTCAAGCATGGAAATCCTTCCAAAGACATAGGGAACCTTTTTGTTGGTTTAAGTAGTTTGCGCCAGATGAGGTTAGGTGGTCGGTTTATTGACGACCCCGAGCAACAAGGAGGACCCCGCCTTTAAGGGGCCCTGCAGGGGCTTGTGCGGGTTCCACGCCCAAGTGCCGGCAATCATCCACCCCTCAGCCAGCTAGGCTAACACAAACCAGATATCCCCAATCTTTAGTTAGATCTCCCCATTCTGTCCTTTACTCGTCATTCTGAAGCCACTTATTAAGCTGAATATACCGAGGTACTCGATTCATAAAGAGTTAGTTGTAGACCGAGTGTAATGATTGCGCAATACCTACGCAATACAGTAATTATTATAATGCTACTAAGTAATTCATATAGAACTCCGTGTATTCAATTTTCAGCATAAACGGTATGAAATTCGCTTTGCATAAAAATACATCCGTTTGGAAGAGATTCTCGTACGATTTGAACCAATATCACACAAGCAATCGTGATATTTAATTACACAATTATTCCGAACTCAAATATTCCCAAAATAAATACATTTCGATAGTGAAAATAATTAACCGTAATAGATAATATAAATATGTTCCTTAGCTGTTACACAGTGGCGGTATGATCCTCTCTGGTACTGATGAATGGTAGATTCCTCCATACGTCCGGGCAGCAACTCCGTCCGCAAATGATGTTCTGGAACTCAGGGCTCCGTCGGTAGTCTGTTGGGCAGCGCTCCCGCTCGCAAGTCTGGTCTCGAACTGAAGGGGCTGAGTATATCGTGTTCGCTCCTTTTATAGTAACGATTTCACCATACCTCTGAAATCCACGCTAGTGCAGTGACTCATCCTATGCCCGATGACCTCACCGCCGGCGCTCGCCATTGGCCGGATTCAGTCATCAGGACGGTCGCCTCCGGCTCAACCCGTCGAAGGCAAAGCGCGCCTGTGATTGGTCCGTTTCGTTAAAATAACAGTAAAGCACCCGCTACACGCGAAACTTGCTGTTCCGATTCATAAATAATAAAGGCTCGTTCGCACCTACTCACAAGGTCGAGTCTATTAGGATTGGCAAACGATATTAATTTAACACAGAATTATATCTATGGTATAATAAAGATCTAAGAAATATTACTTGTATAGCTGAATATTCAATATTTTGTTAGCCTCTTGTAATACATAGAATCTTAAGAAGAAATATATCAGGCTTTTACTTTTAAACGATTCCAAACAGAAGAAATATATTTTTGATGTCCATACTTGACTTTTTTGAATATTATTATTTTAAGATTTTCTAAATTTATTAAATCTATCTCTATGTCGACCATCACAGCTTCCCCCTTATTTAGAGAGAGGAATGATCTATCAGACCAAGCCTATCTGCTAAATAACCCAATAGGATAGTATATTTCGTGATACTTATCAAGAGTTTCTAAAATTCCTTTTAAAATAAATCGTTGTTCTTTCCTTTCCCCGCGTACTATATTTCATTAGGGTAGAATTCATTTTCAATGGAATCCTTTTTGCGTATTTAAAGCTACTGTAAACCATCTGCCTATCATTCAAATGAAAAGTGTACAACTAACATGAATATAAGAATTGCAAGCAAAATTGGACTGTATCTATTTTATTCAATTGATTGGAAAGGTTCGATTCTCCATAATCGATTGAATGCCTCAGTAATCTCATCATTGTGTCTGCTAACCACTCAAGCGCCATCCTGTTATCAACACTTAAAAGGAACGCCCCTTCCCCCACTTTGTTATCCTCCTTGCTTCCCTTACAATGGTACACTCCTAGTGTTCACCACCTCGCAACTCTATACTACTTTCCCCAGCATATACCTCCCTTCCCCCAGAATATACTCCCACTAACACTCCCCACATCCCCTTCAAGCTATACAAACCAACTCAACCGAGTAAATATTAACTGTATATTTCTCCTATGAAATGCGAGCTACGATAAATCTGAAGTTCCAGAATTATGTTAACCTACGAATTAATGTACAACCTATTCATATGAACTTAACAACCAGCTTCCTAATATATAGAGCGAACCCCTCGATCTCAATATGTCCTGTACGTGAGTAAACATGATGACGATGATACTTGCTATCCACTCTAAAAAGAAAAAGTGCAGTCCGCCTCCAAATTTTCTAATGACTAGTCGCAAATGGACAAGTCCCTTCAATAACCGTTGGGCGTCGTTTCAACTAACTGTCCAGCTAACCCTCAAAAGAGATGCCCAAAGACGATGCATATTTGTTAAAGAAGTAGAGCTTCAACCATAACCCAGTTGTCAAGGAGGTTTCCAATAACTATTCCTTGCTATCCTACCATGGTGTACCCCGACAAGTGTTCACCATCTTGTAACACAACTCTAATTCTCCCTTCCCCCAAACTATACAACCGCTTCTATCTCTAGTTCATATAGTCCTTTCCTAACCAAGCGAATGGTCAACCGTATATTTCTGCTATGATTGCAAACCGCGACAAAATGAACTCTTGTACTCCATCTAAACTATGAACCCCATTCATATACGCAGTACATGTCATATTATGTAGATTCAGCCTATTGACCTCAATATTTCACGTATATTGTAATGACTGCCATAATTTATTATTGGTGTAATATGAGGAAGAAGAGGAAGAAGAAGCCGCAAAAGTAGTGGATGACAACAGAAGAAGAAGAAAATGAATCCATCGAAAGGCAAAAGATAAAGAAGAAAAGTTACAACCGAGTGTAGTAGTAGATAAAGACGAAGAAGAAGAAGTTGAAAGAAAAATAAGAAGAAGACGCGAATGTAGCAGTAAGTAAAGAACAAAAGAAGACGAAGAAAAGACGTAGAAAACAGTCGAAAATTATAAGATATACGGAAGAAGACGATATGAATGTAGTTATAGGAAAAGAAGAAGAAGAAGAAAGAAAAGAGAAGAAAGAAGAAGAAAAGAAGAAGAAGAAGAAAGTAGAGAAGTAGTCGTAAGATATACCATAAGACGAAAAAGTAGTTGCAAAGTATTGTAATAATTGCTATTTATAGAAGAGAAGGTATTTGAAAAGTAAAGCATAAACGGTACGTATTCAAAGAAGAAGAAGAGTAGAGTGAACATAACCAATAAAAAAAAACCTTCGTACCGAAGAAGAAGAAGACGCTGTTGATGTCAGTATAAAAAAAGGGGGAGAGAAAATATATATATATATCTATAAATATAACCGATAGCATATACGAATAGGAAGAAGACGAAGAAGAAGAAGAGGAAGAAAAGGGTAGGAACAACCTCTTCGATAATTGTAGAACGTAAAAATATATATAACTATTATCCGTCTCAATTAACTTTCCAGCCAACCCTCAAGAGTGATATCTAAAGACGACGCATGTTTGTAGAAGAAGTGGCTCCAGATGTCTAGAAAAGTTTCCCATAACTATTCCTTACTAACCTGTCTTCCCCCAAATTGTTAAGCGTTTGTCAAATAATCAGGCGCGACTCCTCCGTATAACTGTAATATTATTCCTCCCAAAACTTATTGAAAACCTAAAACAACTTCTACTTATATGTATTCATCCCCATATTTCCCCCCGCTGATGAAAGAATCTCAAGTATATTCAACATTATAAAATTTTAAAGTTTTCCTTTAACAACGCGAACATGTTTAACGAAGTACACTGTTACAAATCAGAAAAGGTAAACCCTAATATCTGTACTAGCTGTAGTAGTCATCACCAACACTGATATCCACAGAAGATGTATGTGTGTAACTGAATCAAGAATTCGGCTTGCTATACGACTGGAATCTATTCAAGATCCAAACGACTAATCTTCCTACCCTAATCTAAAAGTAATGGTCACGACGACGCATGAAGGTGAATGAAGCTAATGATTTCGTTATGCTACTACTATTTAATCTACTAAAAATCTATTTTCAATTTTTTTTTTTCAAAATGTTCCAGAAGAATTCAAAAGCTCTCCTGAAAAATTTCTTTTTTATTTTATTTTATCACTATTCAAAAGGATTTCTACATACACCCAATGTATAGTAAAAACAATAAATGCTTTATCAATCATAGCGTTACGACTTCTCAAAACTTGAAGAAACTCACATATCGTTAATTCCGGATTTACTTTTGTATTATTTCCAAGAAGATTGCGCCTAAAACTAAAACAATCCTTATATAGATACGTACGAAATTTGAAGTAGTGAGATGTTTATTTCTACTCTGCCTATAAATAAGCTATATCAACGTATATTGTAATATAATATTTATTAATGAAGATAAAACAATTTCAATTAACGTTGCAATGAAGCGAAACAAAGGAATATATATAAAAAAAACAAGTCCAATTTTTAATTATTCGTTACTAAGAGTATATATATATTGCGCTCTCTATTACCGCTTCCTATAGACTAATACTAGCGAAGGCTCAAAACTTTCTCTGATTTCCGCTAGATGGCGGTAGTATGACCATTTTAATTCATATGCCAGGCCGTCTTGTAAATAAAAATGGAAGCAATTTTATTCTTGTAATTCAAATCAAAATAATTTTAGATCAAAACAAGAAACTCAAATAATTATTTCGTGCAACAATACGCGTCTGTGTTTATATTACGAACAAGTCTATCAATCCTGCATACAACAAAGAAATTATAATTAGTTTGAATAACCAGAACCGTATATAACTGTGTATAACAATTAAGAACACATTTAGATAATTAGAATAATTAAGAACCATAATAAATCAATGAAAGAAATTAATTTTTTTTTCAATTAATTCAGCAACATTGTAGATTGACATTTTATTTTTTTAGGACAATTTTTGATATAACACCTTGACGATAAAAGGTATCTCCGAAACATGCACGTGAAAGTTATCAAATAATATAAGTAGATTTGTAAGAATACTATAATCAATAAATTTTTTGTGTAATTATTATCTGTAAAAAATTTAGCTGAATTTAAAGATCTTTTTTTTTTCAAATATAGAAACCCTTTTTAATATCCATAAGACAAATATATAACAAGTGTGGATTTATTTAATTTACATTAACCTTAATTTAATTAAGATTAATTTATATTAATTTTTAATTATGAAACCAGACGCATAATTATTAAAATATTTTTCGCATTTGTATCATAATTGTAAACAACCGAAAGAGAAAAGTAAATATTATAAAACATCGGATTTATAATTTTTTTATAAAATAAAATATATATCAAATGTTCACATGGCAAAATCCGTTTAATATAATTCCTGTGTACCGGTATACTAAAAGTTTTCGTTTTTATATCTTCTTTTCTCTTTTAGATTCATTTATTCTCGTGTTTATATTTTCTATTAAATTGTTATCCGGTTTTTATATTTATTTTTACTTTTATATTTTCTGCTATTATTATTAATTACTATTGCATAACTCGTAAGCGAAAATATTTGCCACTGAACAGATTTTATCTAGCGTAGGTTAATTATTAGTTTATATTAATATAAGAAATTAAATTAAAACCGAATTTTAAGCTATCATAAACCCTCCGTGGCGCGCGCTGAAATCTGTCGCGGTGATCTGCCCGCATTCCAAGTCTATATTTCTTTGCATTTCTTCGGGCGCGACCTGTCCATATCCGCGAAGCAAACAGTCTGTTCATATACGCCCGACCGCGATAGTCAAACTTATCAAACGCTAAATGCTCAAACGTCTTGGGTCTCTGCCGCATCTTCCACGCTTGGGCCGAAACGTGTCCGCTCGCGTTTTATAGGGAAACCGTCGCCGGTCTCTCTAACACGCAGCGCTCGCAAACCCGGCGGCTTTGGCCGTGTTCGGTGGTATATTTGCGAAACACAAACACAAACGCAATAATTAAAACCATTCAAATGTGAATCGTTTGAATCTCAACTACATATCTGTTACACTGCGATTCGCAAATCCCGATGGCCTAGGCCGTGACAGTGGTATACTTGCGAGAAAACAAATGCAATAATTAAAACCTTTCAAACGTGAATCGTTTGAATCCTAACTACGGAATTGTGACGGTGGCTTACTTGTGAGATCGCATTCAAACAATTATTAAAATATTTTTCAAATGTGAATCATTTGAATTCAAACCACATAAAATGAATGAGATATGAAATAAATCACATATTCTATAAAATGGAGCAACACTTTTACAAAGAAACAGGCATTCCAAAATCGAACTAATATATCACAAGGACCAAAATTACTACAATAATTTTCGTTCACAAAATATTAAATAATAAAAATGCCAACTGTCTATATGACAAACAACCTAAAGAAATTTCTAATACCTAGTATCACGTTTGTCTACAAATCTCAGTACGTGGTTCACATAAATGCTCAATCTTTTTTCTTTGATGTCACGGACCGTGGTCCGCAATTGTTTAAATAAAACCGCTTTTATAATCAAATATTTTCTTTCATTTATAATATTAACTAAACCAAAATGTTTTTTTTTTTTTTTACTATGCAAATGAGTCCAACGAATACGCTCCTGTCTGGTCACCGGCACCACTGAGATGTTCCAGCTAGATAGTGGGCACAAATCCTAATCAAATCAAGCGGACTGTATTTAATGTCGAAATGATGTTCAATTAATATTATAAAGCATTTTACTGTATTTCAATATAAATCGTTCTCCTGGTCACGGTAAGCACTGTGATGATCCAGGTAGATAGTGGGTCTTCCTAACGTATTAACGATGAATTTTTATTAATAATTTATTTAAAAGGCCGTTGCTTAATCGCCGCGAGTTGAAATTTAAATTTTATCTATTATGTATAATTGATTTTCCAACTCCTGGCCGCGGCTAACAATGTGATGAATCCTATGGGATGACCCGTCTAAAATACGTCGTGGAAAATAATATTAAATAATATAAATTTCATTGCAATGAATAAAGTCATTTGCCGTATGATGTTAGCGAAAATAGTTGTATGGCGCGGGTGGCAACGGCTGAGGTCGACAGATACGCTGTAACTATAAAAGGATCGCGGAATAAAATATTATACCTTCTTGAAATATTATAAATAATGTACTCTATACAATATTAATACTCTGCCTGTGCTAACTATACATTTAACTAAAATATATATTATTAACTGGAAATAATTATTCTGTGAAAATTGCGCTTTTGAATGCAAAATTAACTAAAAATATTAACTAAAATATTTCTAACATCTTGGGTTCGCATACTATATTGAAAATACCTAATGCCCTTTGCATTTACTAAGTATATTACCTAAATAGCCACAGCTATACCATCCTGTCCGTCAGGGACTAAACATAAAACATAGTTATATTTCTAAAAGTGCTACCTCTTACGCGACAAAAATACCTATTGCAGTCGGGCTATGAATATGAACTATTTCCGCATCATAATGGCGCCTGGAACCAATACTAAAAACCTCACTAGAAATAATAAATGCGACTAAATCTCGATAAATACAATATATACTATTCGTAATACGTCGTTGAATTGGCACATGAATCTTCTAATGGATGAAGGACCCCGTTGTGTATCGTAATAACTTCAAATTCTTTTATAGGAGCAGTGTGGAAACAATTGCATAATATTACGTAATAAAACCATCTAACGAACCTAATAATCGATACATTTATGTTACAATAAAATACATACACTAGAAAGAATTCGGGTATTAGAAATAAAACATTTTCGATTTGAGACAAACCAGTAAAATCGTTCGAACGGCGAGAAGGGAAAAATTCACACATATTAAATAACACTGAAATTAATAATTATAAACACTTTGTATTGGCAAATTCTTACCTTGAATGGTTTCGTTCTAGACGTGCATGAACCTGTTCATATTAGTTGCGTGAGAAAATAATACATATATTTGCTATTTACGAAATACGACATTTTTGAAGCGAAACTTCTTTATAAATAAGTAGATAAGGTCTCGGGGATGGTTTGTTCGTAGGAATTTTATAACAGCCCGTGAGTTTATATGAAATAATAGTTTCTTTGAATGCTAAATTTTGGTTTTTTAAACCCTCAGCATCTCTGCTGAGAGGGGTTGAGGCTCCGCGCCCGCCTAAACCCGGTGACCAACTTCCTAAGTGACTAAATGGCCCCCCTTGTCCCTCCGGAACTTACTGCATCCCGAGACTCTATCTCTTCTTTACGAGATGTGAT